>OMLF01039381.1:25382-45361 GCA_900302615.1 Holocentrus rufus | reverse complement strand
AAATGTCATTTGATTGCTTTCATTGTGTTTATGTCCTTTCATTTGAGGATTTCTATTTTAAGGCCTGTCTTTGCCACCTCACTTTGTCACGACACTCAGCAGGGTTCCCTCTCCCCGTATTCTTCATTACTCCTCTCCTCCCCTGCTGTTTTTGCCCTCCAGATATCGCTTTTTCTTCCTACCTGGCCTGCCCTGCATTCCTCACCCCCATCCTCTCTCTCCACACACCACTCTCACCTGCACACCTGCTGGCTACACTAGAATTCAAACTACATGCTGTTCAGAATTGGTTAACAACAAGTGGGCCTCTCCTCCAGCAAAAAAAGGCCCAGTGAACTTTTATAATCATGTAAATCCATGAAAAGGGAAATATTTTGCTTGGTTATGGTTCTGGTGCTCCACAAAATGAATTAAGCAAATGGCAGGAGCATTTAAAACAGCTTATATCTGTATTTGTTGAATGCTGAATGATCACTTTTGTGCAGACACAAGATGCAGGTTTACACATCACAGGGAGCAAATCCCAAAAATATCCTGCTTCACCTGAATATGGTGCGGGTTGATTCAGGACACAACATCTGTTATATCTCACTTTCTCACTTTATGGATTCAGAGAGAACTTTATTTTTCCGCTCGTCAGAACAGAATGTCTGCATCACAGCGAAATGCAAAGCACATGCTGATCATGGGGAGCATCATGCCACATACACACACACACACACACACACACACACACATACAAATACTGACTAAGCAAACTGTCCAAATTATGCTGTACTTTCTGTTATAATAGGTCCTTTGCCAAAAAAGAAAAAATGAGCAAAACTGGTTCTGACACAGTTATAGCTCTTTCATCCATAATCAGATAATAGCAGATGCAGGTGCTGGTTATATACCATATGCTTAGCTGCAGCTACCTGCAAGACTTAATCTTTCCTTACTCAGTGTACATCCCAATTCTACAGTAGCACTGCAGCAGCTGCAGTCTGTTGTAAGTACTAAATTGCGACTCAAAACCAATATTTCTCAATTCATTAGGCGACAAACCCCTCTGCTTTGAGAGAAGGGAACAAACGCTCGTATTTCAAATCATTCCTCTCGGACCTTCAGCAACAGTGCAGCAACTGTGAAGTGAAACACGGAATTTCACCTACAGCAAAATCTCAAGAGATGAGAGACATTATATACAGGCCTGCCTCCTCTCATGGACCACTCACAACGTTACTCATGTAATGGGTTTAGGCTACGTAGTGACAAGTGAGCTGATGGATGGGGTGATTATATCCCTTTTTCGCTTTACTTGAAGACAGTCCCCAGTTCCTAATTGGTAAGAGAGCAGAGGACGAGCGAGGAGACATCTCCCTCTCTTTCTTTCTTCTTCCGTACCCTCCCTCACTACTTCCCCAGTTCCCAGTCATTTAACTAATCTTGTTTTATCCCCTTGTCGACAGGCACAGGACTCGGGCGGTAAAATGGAGTGCAGTGGAGATAACTTGCATGGCAGGGCCACAGTAATTTAATGGGAACAGATGTTTCCCCTGCTAGAGTGACAGCACATCCTTCTCCAGTTCCCTGAAGGGGGGAGCAGACACATTACAGATGGTTGTTGTGCCTGCGGTCATCATTACTAAGGCCCAGGTTTAGACCGGGTTCCAGTCCTGTTGGAGATATGAGGGTAGTGATGGACAGAAGAGCTTCGGGATAAGGATGAGTTGAAAGGCCCGTGGCTTAAACCTTGAAGCAGAGGCAGCGGTGCAAAGGCGTGAGAGAGGGAGAGGGCGAGAGGGACAGAGACAGATAGAGAGGGAGAAAAGCAAAGAGGGATGAAGGGGTATGAAATGGAGTAATAGCATTTACCAAAGAGGTGCGGATATGGGTGCATGGGTGTGGGTGTCCGTGTGTGTAAGTGTGTGTGAGACAGAGCCCGGAGGATCTCATCACCAGAGATGGCCTCCACAGACAGTGAGGCGGCAGACAAGACACTGATCGACCCGGGCATTGTACAACAAACAGCGGTAACAACAAAAAGCATTAACACTCCCATAGAGAAAAATGCCTGGAATGCATTTCTCGCAGCCTCTCTCTTCTCTCTCCGTCTCCTCGCAGTGAAAAGATGAATCCCTCTCTGTAGCCCACTCAAATTGAAATTTTCCCTGTGGTGTAGCGCAAAAGTGAGACAACATTTCATCAAGTCTTTGCTTTCGCGTCACACTTGTAATTCTAGTCGTTTGCCGCGCGTCTTTCTGCAACTGTTTGAACCAGGATGAGACCGATAATGGTGTTTGAAGGCTGCTACCACCACCAATATTTTGGGACTGAAGCTGCTGACCCTCGTGGCAGATAGCAATCGAAAATCTTTACATTTGAATTTCAGGCCAGAAAATCCCCTCCACCCCTTTCCCCCCGCCAAAAAAAAAAAAAAACAAAAAACTGATTCGGTCTCTTCCCTAGAATTTTAGTCTTGGCAGGATGGAAAGGCCTTTGAAACAGCATTTAGACTATTATGTGAAGCTAATGCTTTCTATTGAAACACATACAAATTGGCAGCTCCTTAAGCCAGGGTGAGTCAGGTTTCACTGAAGATTGCTTCCTCTCAAGCTGGTTTCGAAAAAAAAGAGAGGGAGGAACATGTAGCATATCGTCGGCGGACCACAAAGACTCGATCATATGATGTGAAAAATGCGATATCAGTTATATATATCTACAAACGAACGCAGCCTTTCAATGCTCGGTTTCGATATCAAGACGCCAGAGCGGTGCAATTCATCTGTCTGTGCACTTACAGGCGCGACCACGGCAATAGCCTTGAATTGAATTCGCTTTGATCCAAATGAAGACTTTTTTTTTTTTTTTCCGTTTTAACTTGCGCTGCAGTGTGGCTATTCAGAATGCAGTTTAATTAACAGTGATTTTGAGAGATCATTTACTGGAAAATACATTGGTTGCTTAAAAGGAGCCACACTGACTGTCATTCATTCCGCATATTTTGTGGAAGAGATTCCCGCCTGCCGACTACTCTTGTAAAGCGCCATTTATTTAGTACAAAGGCAGCATTTAAGTCCCATGGCTCCTGGTGAGGATACCAATGCCAAATCAAACATCCACTCAATATTTGAGCTCCCTGTTTTGATAGTTCTGCCAGTTCATTCTGCAGTGATATTTCCTGGTGATTGCACACCCTAACAGCTCCACTGAAAGGTAATCCATTCAAGTAAACAATGATTTTGGCAATAACCCCTGCGCTTTTGTCCCCAACCTCTCAGTTGAAATGGATTTTATCATGTCATGTAACCGCTTTGTACAAAGAGGAACTGGAATCCTCACTGGTATTTGCACACGACATCTTCTCTGTGTCTCACATACCGCATGTGTCACTGGGCGTCTTGGAAATGGTCTCTTATGTCTTAGACGATCAGATCTTTAGTGTCAGATCTTGATAGAAACTTGGTCCTGTGTTAATGTTTAGTGCGTTCTGTGCAAATCATCTCTCACCGTCCAGCTGTTAATGGATAACACTGAGTTCAAAGTGTTAAGACACTAGAGACTCATTCCCTCATGTACTTTTTGTATCAGAGTATTTATTGAATTAAATTACAGTGAAATTCAAATTCGGTGAAATTACTCATCATTTTGCTGAGGACCCCCTGAAGACCTTTAAGGACCCTCTACATTCAGTCAGCTACTTGCATCGGTGTCCAATTTGCTTTGGATTAACAAGCACATATAATCCAAAAAACATGAGTTTAATCCTTATTTATTAGTTCACTGCAGTGGACATCAACTTAAATAGTATTTTCAGCATTTTACAGTTGGACAGCCACAAATCAATTGCTTGAAGCAGCCATTCTTCAGATTGACCAGTCTGCTGGCAGGGAACTGAATAGCAAGCACAATGCAACCTTCCACAGACAACAAATCCAAAGAAACATTCACACCGCCGCACTGATTGTACAGTGCGCTCTCGCTCGGAGCTCCCCAATGGACAAAAATGTAATTTATGTATGCATTAAATGCAAGATCACTCCTGGTTTCAGGAAAGAAAAGCTGTCATATTCGTAAGAGGATGTGCCAATCGGAAAGGTCACAACTGTCTATAGAGAACAAATGAGGCTGGTAATCGTTTTTCCTGCCAGCTTTCTACAGGCACATAAAAGACCAGGTGCTTGTCTGAATCTTGATGATCCCTTCTAAGTGAAATCATTGACGCACATCCAGCTCAATTAAGCACCTACTACGTTGAGGAAAAAAAAAAGTCATATTCTGTGGTAGACACTGAAAAATCAGCATGACAACTTCCCGAGGCAGAGTTAAATTATTGGTTATGATTGATTAGAATGTAATCGGGAACTCTGCGAGGAATTGTACACTTGAGACCAGAAAATTAATGGGCCATTTTTTAATCCAGTTTTCGCAACACATCACGACTTTGTCACCCACAGACAGCCAGCTTTCAAAGTGACTCACATTTATTATATATGTATGAGGACTCAATGCTGATTTTATAGCAGCATTTAGTGTCACATAGATGCCTGACTTGTCTCTGCCGGTTGTGCTGCCGCCCTCATCTCAAGGTCGTGTGTAGCAGTGGGTGGGGAGGATTACAGAGGCTAATGGACAGTGCTCCACTTTAATGAAGGGTCTTGATGAGGAGGCAGATTGGTCCCCCATCGACAGACCAGCCACTGCCACTTCCATTTTCATGGGTGCCCAGATGCATCACCAGGGGAATTTCACAGCTGATTTGCTGATCCTTGTGGACCAACTCAGCCCCCGTATGTGCTTACATGTGTGTGGGTGTGGGTGTGCTCTAGGTGTGTCCCATGAGTGTGAGATTTGCGCTTCAATGTGCTTCATACTGTATGTCAGCTCAGAGTGATCAATTTCAGATACAGTAGAGAGCGCAACACTTGAGCTGTCTTTTTCTCACTTGAGATCTGTGATCTCTAATCAATATTCACATACCGTTACGCCTGACATTTCTAACACACCATGAGAAATACAATCCAAATGGATTTCAGGCCACTAAGTCATGCAAGCTCACACACATATGGTTCGTTTGAAGTGTAATCAAAAGCTGTTGATACAGCTTTCTGATTAGAAAAAGCTGTTGATACAGCTATTTTGTAGTCTCCAGGACCTCTAGGTATGTGGATTGGATTGTAGAGTCTGTGATACTTAATCATTTTCTTATCAGTGGTAGCTGTCAAAGCCCAGCTAAGGAATGACCCCAAAAGGGAGAGGAGGAATGAAGGACGGAGGACTCCTTTTGCTAGCCACTCGTGTCTTTTGAGCGCGCAGTGACAGAGCAGCCTATTGACACTGGTACTTTATTTCACCTGAAATCCCCTCTTGATACCCACTCTATGAAGGTTAATGGGGGATAAAGCATTTTGTCATAAAGATCAGCAGCACCTTGTCTCTTGGTCTGGCATTAGAGCCAACAGGCAGGACAGAGGGAAAAAAAAATTATATGACTGCCAGCGGTCAGTAGTGAACAACTTGTCATCGTGGCCTATTTCAGAGCAGTATACACGCTGGTGCTGAGGTGTGGATGCTTCAGGAGCAAGGGCACAGCTCAAGATGTGTGGTATGGGTTTGTCATTGGCTGCAGACAGAGTATTCCAGTGGAGTGTCTGCGGATGCTCCCTTGGTTCCTGTGAATAAATCTGTCTAGTCACTCGGTTCATTGTATCAAATATGAAAAAAAGGGAAAAGAAAAGGAAATAAAATGGATACTTAAATGTGGAAATTCTTGATAAAATTAGGTGAGGAAGGTCAAACTTGGGGTTTTATTCAGGACAGAAGACTATTTGACATGCAGTTGGAAAACATTTTTCTCCCTAAAGGTCTCGTGGGCCTTGGGGATGGGAAAGCACCGCAGAGCACCTCATTGCCTAGCCACAACATGTCCTTCACTACTGATATTTCCACAAAGCCTGTGTACTGTTTCACTATGAACCCTACTACTGTTAATGTCAAGTGGAAAATAAATAAATTAATAAAATAGAAAAAAAATTTTCTTTGATATAAGCTGTTTGCACTTCAGACCATTCAAATGCCTCCGCCTGCGATGGTCCAAAGCATTCAGGCATCGCTGCATCAATACCTCTAGTCAATTTGGTGGCAATGACTTTGCATTGCATGAGGTACTAGGATTTTAAAGTCATACAACGAGGATGTCATCTGCTCATTATTTCCACACTGATACCAAGATGACAATAAATAAATAAATAAAAATACTTTACTGAGCTATTGTTTTTCCTGAAATTGTTGCTGTTAATTTTCTGTGTGTGTTTCTCTATGGCAATTAACTGCAACTGGGCTGGCAAACCACGTGGTACAAGTACAATGCAGTTTGTTTAATTAGAGCTGAGCATAAATTGAATCCCTTTTGACTTTAATATGGAATGAAACTAAAATAATTAAATGATATGATTAGGTAAATTAAGGAAGCGATTAGGTCATTGTTGTATGCACATGAAACTTCATGAATCACTGAGCAACACTGAGCAGAGTTATACTGTATTTCAAGAGCAATACTGCCCCCAGTTGACAAGCTGCATGTGCTACTGGAGTCACAAGTTCAGCTGAGTAATAGAAACAAAGCAATATGAACAGAAAAGAGACTGTGCATATATTAGCAGGCTTAATACTCTGTCCAAATGCATATTGACTTTAAAGGTAGAGGTGAATGTAATCTCTAAATCTCTATACACATAAATCAACCCTGAGCTTGTTTATTCATCAAAACCCTCTAGAGGGGGCTGAGCTAGAATTAATGTTTGGCAGCCCATGATAAAGTGGTGTGATGATTATGAAATAAACAGTATATTGCCATATTATTTCAGAAGGGAATGGATTTAAAAGAGGAACTGGAAATGATTAACCCAATTTCCCCTTAAGTAGCTTTAAAATTACAAAATATATATATACATATATATTTTTTCTCATATTATATAACAATATCACATACAGTATTCTTTGTCTGCTGATTGTAAGGGTTCATTGAAGCTCCATCACACTTATATTGAGTGAAATATTCAAACCCAAGATGCCATTTTTTATGGCTGCAGCATTACATCAAATAGAAAATATCTAAATGCCTTGTACATCATTTTATACACATTTCCCTGCAATTCAGCAGGACATATGTAGTATGTCTGGAAACCTTCGGATCTCCACTACAATATCAAATAAAGCTCTGTGGGTTTCAACAAAGCATTTGTAATAATGAATACACTGGTGAGATGAGAGGTTGATAAGCAAAATTTTGAAAGATCAAAGAGGCAGAGTTTCTGGTCATCCATATTGAAATGCATAATTCACCATTACATTGCTCTGTTCTCTATTATCTATGCTGGATCAGATCAGATATTTCATTTGTTGGATCATCTCTGTTTTCAGAGACAGCCCAACCATCTGATTACTGACCTGCTGTAACCCAGCAGGGGTGGGGTTATACAGTCACAGTAACGGCTGAGAAACTTTGACTCACCCTTACACAAGCCAAACCAAACAATATGAGTCATATACTTTACCTGAAATGTACATGAGATGGGAAGATAGGAGCTGTGGGTATAGGCATATAGAAACAGCTAAGAAACTTTGGCTGACCCTTCACCAGCCAAACCAAATGATATGAGTGAACCTGAAACTGGATGGGAGGAACTGTTGTTTTACAGCAGTCCCCGCCCTACTGGACATGCAGATCCATATTCATGATTGATTTTAGGATAGCAGTCATTTTCTAGTGAACTAAGTATAATCATGTGTCTTAATTACTGATCCTAGATTGGTACTTATATATTCTCATATCTAGGTGTCTGCTTTAGGACACACATTTATATTATTCATAAACTGTATGGCTTCCCAAAAAGTAGCACAGATATGTTTTGTCTTGAGGTACATTAAACTTTTGCAATGACATATCCTTTACAGGAGTGTGTTCTCAGATTCTAAGTCTAAATGATTACTCTGTTGTCCACAAGGGTGCATTTCTATATTGAAAGCGAATTACACTCCCAATACTTAAATTAATTAAATCCATGTTGCCAAGGCCATCGGTGAAATCAGTTCTCCAAAAAACAATGGCCTTCAGTTTGTTTGATTCTACCATGTGGGCCATATAAACACTTCACTTAACTTCGAAACTAAAATTTCCCAAAGGTATATTATGTCCATAAAGCTTTTGGGAACATTTAGACTAAATAGATCACTCAAATTATCACCTAACTAAAGCATAATCTACCTTCAGATAGTTTCTGTGTCATTTGGCAAGGTTTCCAGTCTGTCTGCCTGTACCCCAATACAGTTTGGGCTGGATGGGTAAATGACTTCCCATCCTGCCACTAATAGCTAATAGCTATCTGGATTGATATATTGCACAGGGGGTAAGTGGTAATGTTATATTTTGAGTGAACTGTTTCTTGAACTGGCAATAAGTCATAATCGAAATTAATTTGTTTCCATATTTGTTTGGAGTCGTTTGAGATTGTGTGCATTGCACTGTAAATCAGCAATACAAAATGACAAAATATAAAGCATCTCAGTACATTTGTTATCTATGGAACATGTTGCAGTCAAGTCTTATTTTGAACTTTAAATAACCAAAGTACTTTCTGTCATGGACCAGAATATGAATACAACTGCATCCTCATTCTCACTCCAGCGGATGTGACAATTCTGCGATGGAAACAAACTAGTGGTCAGACATCTGTCTCTGTTTGGACCAGTGCCACATGTGTAATTATGCATCAGTCGGACTGGAGGGACAGGGAGTAAAGGATGTCTTGCCGAATGGATATCATCTGCTGTTTTGTGCGCAGCATTCATTTCCAGAAACTAAATGTCTTCATGTCAGCAAGCAGTCAAAATGTGAAATCAAACCCTAAAAATGTAGAAAAACAGAAGTCCTGTATGAAAAACACATAGTTGTCCAACAAGACCCATAACAAGACTCGTCATGTATGAGTCAATGAACAGTATTTTTGTTGTGTTAACTTAAGATATGTATCAACAGTGTTTTTATACAAAGCATGTGTGCATCTTAATCAAAATAATTTCTTCCCACAGATCTTGGAGATTAGTCATTTGTTCAGCCTACAACAAATGCAGTTATTTGGCAGTAGCCTGTGTTTACCAATCTAATTGGAGACTGAAACACTCCAGTAGGCTAATTCAATGTACCATCAGAGGTCAGCAAAAATGATGAGCGCTTACATTTAATGAGTTGCTTTTCTGGTTCTCTAATGGCAATAAAAGCTGCAAAAGCGTATCCTCCTTTTTATGTGACACATACACTAAGAGTCAACATAGACTCTAATTACTTGTGATAAACTATGCCAGATCCTTTACCCTTGGAGAAATGTCTTAGATGTGACATTGGCCTTTAGCCACACATCCACTGGCTCGGTGGAGCTTTTACACACAAGATGCCTTCAGTCCTCATTGGAAGCTTCTACTACTGACACTGGAGCCACATATGTAAATGCAACTTGTTGATTTTTGTTTGGAAATGATAACATAATGTTTTGAGTTGCAGTGGCAAAATTAGGAGAAAATGCACATTGAGCATGTCATTGTGCTGTTTACTACATTGTTTTATTATAAAGCACACTGGAAATTAAGCAAAGTGTAATATACAAAAAATATACAAAATATGCAACACAAATAATTTACACAGAATGCCAGCCCATAACATAAATTCATTAATTAATAAAGTATATCAGTTTAATCACGAGTTGTTGACAAGCTTCCATGGTCTCCACCCCACAGACATCACATTTTGGTAACACAGAAAATTAGGACTTCAGCTGCATTGGCCACTTTTTTGGTTTATCCATGGGGGGTCTTAATTACACTTTTTCAAAATCACTGAAGTCTGCTGAAGCTTATATGACGGATTCATCTTCACCAGCAGATGGCTCCACTACATGGTTCAAAAGTAACACATCTTCTGCCAGTTTTATTTTGTATTATCTGCATAAACCCAACTGGATCCACAATATTATCGAATATGATGGTTGCAGCTCATGGTGTAACGTTTTCTTTACGTACCATCTTCCGAATAGGCACTTTAAAATGACATTATAGGCCTTGCCCATGGGGGAAATACTATCATAAAACTATACATTTAATATTAATATTATACCATACAATTCCATGCAGCTACAAGCCTATAGGCCAAATATTACACCACAGAAAACCCATAGAAATATCATAAAAAAATACTATCAAGTGTGATAAGGTCACACAAATGAAACCCCTAGACGAATACTGCAGAAATACTATAGTGGTTATCCTTTAGACGAAAGCTTTCTAATTGTATCGAATAAATGTCACGTGAAAATGTCAACCATAGAAAGTGCCATCGGGAGAGAAAATAACATTTAAGAAAAAGAGGGAAAAAAAGAAATAAATAAACAACAACGACTAAACCCTCACTAAGGCCTGACATAATTTGCCCATCCATCCAGAGTGATGCAGGAATGTGGAGGATGCTGCGAGTGTCCACCTGATACACTGGCGCCCGGGGGAGGGTCTCCACTGTTTCTAACGCAGAGGGCTGCCATAACACGACTCCATCCGCCAGCCCGGACCGGGGGAAGCGCATCCTTGGAGGTTTGCGCGAAACATGATCAGCGGGGAACGCGATCCCTCCTCCGTCTCAGGCCAGAAGACTGCCAATTTTCCCACTTGTTTTTCTTAAGGACATAACTCATATGACAAAAGAAGCTGGCGTCGGTGCTGGCGCTGACACAGACCGTCATCAGCTGCACCGTGAGGCGAGGTCATCGCACACCACGGTAAGATGCTTGCACAAACAACACTGAGCCGCATTCAAATGCAGCCAGGGAGCAGGGCACTTTGACGTTTAGCTTGCATATGCATAAACACCGGCTATTTTTGCATTTTGAACACTTGTAATTTACAATTCTCTTTTTCACCCACCGCTCCTCCTTGACGCACAGAAGCATAAATGCACTGATGTTATGGAGCAAACCTCTCTCGTCTTTTACTGTACATCACATTGCATTTCACCAAAATCAGTAGAAATACTTAGTCCATGACAGGTCAAGCATTCTTGACTGCCTCGACTTGTAAACTGGAAAATGCAGGCCACGGCGATGGGACGTACACATATTCATATCGTCTACGCTGCCGTTCCCATGAGCACAGGCAACATGGACTACAGTAAATATGGGTTAGTGGAGCAAATCCACACGCCCAGAGACCACCAACATGCTTCACGCAAATTTCCATCAATAATCGCTATTCAGCTTAAATATGGAATTTAGGGCTCTGACATATGTTATTTTAAAATTAAATTCCGATGTGATTTTGTGCGCAAAAGGCGCATTGGTTGCAGCAGGCTCACCGGTCTAGACAGAAAACGTGAGGGGGCGAGGTAAGGCCTGGTAGCCTGTTACAGGCTGCACACTCAACTAAGGGGCAGATGTGGGTATTAAAGCTATTTATTACATTATAAAGGGAATTATAGCATAGCTGATAGGATGGCAATGCGTCTATTTGTTTTATATTGATGCAAGGTGACATTTATTTATTTACATGTTTTGATATAATTTGAGCAAGAAATTAAAATAGTTATTTTGCATAAAAATTATGCATATTTTTCTCACAGTATGAGTCCCGTCCCAGATTTTCTTTTTTTTTTCTCCCTCTATTTGGACGACTTTGAGTTTTGTACACACCAACTTGAGCAGACGCTGCTTTTTTGCCCTCCCATCATCAGATGTGCAGGCCCACTCATTTGGCAAATGTTTACCCACCAGCTTTCGAAAGTACACTGTGCTGAGAACATTTTAGATTTACAGAACAAGTATACACAAAGGCATTTAGGCGGGCTGTAAAGCCATTATCTTCTAATAGCTGTAATTGACTGGGGCAGACTGTGGCCTTAGTATTATGACAATAATAGACTGTGAGGTGATATTCTGTCATAATTGTTGCTGTATGGGGAACTGATGGAAATGTCATGTGCACATGCCTGAATTATAGATGTCCCTCATTCACCATAACCTCATTCACAATAACTTAACCTTCATTTCCATCCTTGATTAAATGACCTAATAAAGGATGATGGTAATTTTAGAATTTCAATAGAGAGCCCTCCTCCGTGGTAAAAATATTACACAGCAATGACATTGCGTGCATCTTGGGAATACATGAGCTATAGTTGGACATGTTTATACAAAGATTAATTTCATAATGATGTCTTTTTAATATCCTAACTTTGGAATCATGCTGGTTATTTTAAGTAGTCCTACAGTTGTGTGTGGCACAGGCTTCTTCCTGTTTTCAAACTGGTTTATATCTGGTAAATATTGCCTGAGTATAATAATAGACCATCAGACTCACATGAACAATACATATGGACAGTTCATATGAACTTTCACATGTGTGCTCAGGGCATTTTCCTCATGACTATTACTCTTGTCAAGATATGACGACAGCCCATGTGAGGAGCCCGGAGCCATGGTTGTTGGCTAATGTCAGCTTTATCCACTTTATGGTTCTCTGACATTGTTTGCTTAAAATGACGGCCATCTGCTTGAGGAATAACTCAGAGGTTGTCATAGAGGCTTTATCAGGTTACAGTTATAAAACCGAATTCAGCGGCTTTAATGGCGCCATCAGGTATGAGATTGGTGAGGGACACACACGGGCAGATGTGGGAGACAGAGGGCAGAATGGAGAGAGAGAGAGAGAGCAGTGGAGGAGATGAGGGTGTGGGAATGGTTAAAGTTGTCCATGTCCAACAAAGTAAACAGCACTGTGAGCCCATTTGACTTGTTTAAAGAGGTGATTTAAACTGAGCATACTTTATTTAAAGCTTAGTGGCTGAATGTAATTTCCTCCCAAATGTGGTTTTGTTTATCTGTTTTGAAATCTAAAAGAAACTTCTCTTCTCTTTTCTTCTCTTCTCTTCTCTTGATCATCTCTGCTGTCGTTGTTAACTAGACAGAGGAGGGCACTGGGACCCATGTTGACATCCTGGTGTTTCTTCCAAAAAAACCAACCCTCAGACAGTGCACCTCTCTGCCTTTGTTATTCATAAACAATGTGGAGCGCAGCCTATTTGAAGGTCTGCAGTGCCAGTGACATCCTTTCAGGGATGAGGCTGTCCTGGAAAAGCGGTTTAAGTTTCATCGAGGGCGGCGCAGGCAGCCAGAATGAAATGACACAGTAGAATAAGGCAAAACTCCTTGTATGCAAACTGTTTGATCATTGCAAACTTGATTATCTTATTTACACGGTGCTCGGCGCTATCATGACTTGCACATTCAATCCTCAGGCTGCAATCATGAGAGCGAGGGCTTATTTTAGCTATACATTTGTTAATGAGGTCTTGGCTAATTAGAATTCAGATTAGACTGTGTTTGAAATATTAAGTTGCATTGCTGTTTTCTATTGTCATCTGTCATCGTTTCTATGTCACTGGAAGAGGAAGCTGCCTTGTCATTCAGGAAGATTTTTTTGTCTCTCTCTGTCTCTCTCTCTCTCTTTGTGTGTGTGTGTGTTTGTTTGTGTGCACACTGACCGGTGTAAGTTGTCGGGTGAAGCCGGAGAGCGAGAGGCCAAACCCCCAGTAAAACTCTGAAATTGTTTTCGGCGGGCTGGCGAACATGACACATTGAGGTGGTGAGCGCCGTGTTGGGTTTTACTCCCCATTAGTCACAATGGGATAACTGTCTCCTCTGCAGTCAAAGTGGTGTGAGGAGACTGACCTGCCAACAACAAAGTTTTCCTTTTAATCCTGATGATGAAGTGTGTGGGAATGGAATTGTCTGTGCTCCTTATTTGGGCAGCTGGATGTGGGATGGGAATTGATGCTCTCCTGCCTTACAAAAATCTTTGTGTGCTCTGTTATCATCATCTGGCACTGGAGCCATAGATTTTAACAGAGAATACTGCACTGCACCATCACTATCAAATTACTATGTTTCAAACAAAATGGTAAGTCGTTTCTCATTTGAACATAAGCTTCTTTTAAAAGATCTAACAGTTGCATTTAACTTTTACCTCAAAGGTGGTTTTCATTTCGCTGTGCTGTATTACCAGACACAGACAGCATCTGTTTCAGGCTCCTCAGCTCGGTGTGTTAGGCAAGGGCTTCGCAAGAAAAGCATGTCTTGTGGTGTAGCTTGCTGTGAGGAGAGGAAGCACATAGGAAATGCTAGTGTTGTGACTGAGTCTATGATAGTGAGGGGAAGAAAGTGACTGTTCATTTTAATGAGCACTACTGCACTCCTCAGCACAAAGGGCTGTTTGAGGCGACACTCGCGGCGAGGGAGTCAGGGAACCCAGCTGCAGCAAGCGAGTCTGAACAAGGCAGTGTCGATTAGGATGGCAGTTTAATGCATATGGCATAGGAGACACTGATATTGTGAAATTGTTGAAAAATATCGCCTCACTTTGTGTCGTTCCGTTGCTTTTAAAAATACATATGTATCATCAGATTTTTGATCTTTAGAGTGCTTTAGCAATATATGTGAGTGTGCTGCAGCAGCATTGTATTTGCTTGATTGACAGCTTGCATGCAGACTGGACTCCTCGTAAAAGGATCAAACCGGAGCATGGTTTCCAACAAAGTTTTTGCCCCTGGTGGGCTGCAGTAGGAGGAGTGGTGAGGTTGTAATTGCAATGATTATGCTCCCTGGTCCTTGGTCCCGCCTAGGCTGTGGCCCAGAAGTGTCATTTTCAGTGTCCTCAAACTTTGAGGGTGGAGATCACTGGAGTGGAGCTGGTAGTTTACATTGAACTCTGCTTATCCGACCACATTCAAGGCTGAAATCAATGCTCGGAGTTGATATGGGGGCGTAAAAATAACATATCCACTCATCCGCTCAGAGCACGGGTGTTTGGTAATCACCTTTCGACACGCTAAGTAGGCCAGTCAATTTGGATTGAAGATTTGTGGAGACAGGAAATCGCAGGAAATAATCTCAGAATAACAGATCTCTCGGTGAACTGTAGGTGAAGTGGAGCTGCCCTTCATTTCCTTTTTGTTTTGTTAAACATATGTTACAGTTGTTTCAGCTTTGCGCACAATAATTTTCTCCAGCCCATGCTTTGAAGTGCAGCAAAGCATTTCATCAGCATCTGGTCCAGTAATTTCTCAGCAGGCAATTTCAAAGATAGAACACAATTTGCAAACACACAGATGCTCACCCAGGTCTGAACCTGAGCACCGTCTCTTTCAAATCAAATTCCGAAACCCGACTCTCTGCATACAATTTGAACTTATTGTCAAAACATCGAGGATCATGAACAAAGATCATGCATCTGTCCTCTCAGCAGGCCTGGTTTTGCCATTATACATCAAAACATGGATTCATCATAGGGAACCATGTGAGCCTCTGAGGTTCAAGCCATCAATATTCTATTTGCATGTGAATAGCATGAATAGCTAAAGTAGATTCACTGAACTCATTGAACTTGAGTTTATAGTACTTCTTAGACCTGTCCATGGATTTTAATTTATTTTGCACAAAAGAAAAAAGATTAAAAAAAGATTGAAAATGAATAAAACAATACATACCTTTACAGTGGCAAAGAAAGACAATGAAATCCAAATTGTGTCACTGAATTCTTTACAGCATAATCAAAAGAAATGTTAACTTTACTTTGCAGGCATGCCTACTCAGTGTTGCCTGTTTTGGTATGAATAAATGATTGAGGCACAGAGTGCTGGATGATGATGACTGCAATCATATAAAACTTTAATGACCCACACATGCTTCCTCTCTTAGTCAATGGGTAGAGTGGAACAGAAGGAAGTGCTTGTGCCTGCAGTAATTGTATGCCACGAGCATGTCTTCTTCTTTGGAATGTTCGGCGCTGAAAGGAGAAAAATACTCTGTGTAAAAAGATAAAGATGATATCATAATAGTTTCCCTGGGGACTTTTAGGCAAGTGAAATATGAATATTTCAGCCTTGTTTATACATTTTTTATATCCATTATCATTTAGTGCTGCTTTTTTATCATTAATAATAATAATCCATTACCATTGCAAAAAACCTTAGCCTAGTTTATGTTAAACTTGGTATTAGTTTAGCATGGTACCTGTTTTATTATTAATTTGAACAGCACAATGCCCATTTTATTATTAATGTTTTTTTATGACTGCTCGGTAACTAAACTTTAGCCAAACCTTCCAGCTCCTTAACAAACAGCAAGCATCAGGTGGCAGGGAGTTCCACCTGCGACATGAAACGGCTTCCACAAATCCAGATCAATGCTAGCATGATCGTTTCTGCCTGGTTACACTGGGGATTCATCGTGGAGCAGGAGGTTCTGCATTTGTGATCGCAGGCATGGTCAAAGGTAGCACGTGCTGTGTGATGACGATCCATTCATCAATGCATGGTTTCATTTCTGTATTCTCTTTCACTTCTGTAGTCTTACTGCAGAAAAAACAAACAATTTTCAGAGGAGAACTTTGCAATGGACCGTACCTGAAATTTGTATGAGGAAAACATCCATCTTCACAAAATATGTAGTTGATAGGTTTTCTAAGTATATGCACTGCTCTTCGTAGGGTGTCGAAATTCATTATCAAACCAGAGGATTAGAAATAAGAAATCTTGTTGTACTTGTTACTCTAAATATATGGCTTCCCTTCTGTTTTTCATTTTGATTTAAATCCAGTCTTTTTTGTAGACTATAGCAGTACTCTCATTAAAATAGAACCTCTGTCTAAATTTGAGCTTAATCAACTGTGTCCCTGGACGCAGTCCATGAAATGATCTTAAAATCATAAATCTTGAAACATTCATTTCCTTAAGACTTTTTTTATCCAGTATGAGCATGTACTTGGAAGATTAAGTATCAGATAAAGTGTGACAGAAGTCCCAGCAATGTGACACTTCTGTCATCACTTTAATGTGATGACAGATTTTCTGATATGAAAAAGCATAGCTCTATAAAGACTGAGTTTATAATGTGTGTGAGGGTAACTTGCATATTCTGATTCTAAAACCAGTGAAATCTGAGAATAATCTGTATTAATTCATGCGGAGTTACCTTCACATGCCATGTATAGCATTACGCTACAGAGGAAAGGGCTTGCAAGTTGACAGCATTTGGAAAAGCTGAGCACTGGCATTAAAAGTGTGGGAAAAATGGCTTTTTGCAAACTTTGTCCATTCTCACTGCCCAGTTTTCCTCAGGACAGCTCAGACTGAGTGGGCTCGTCCAGCTGAGTCCAGTGACTGACTCACCTCTTCTCCTCTCCGCTGCCTTCTGCTCGGCTGTGTCGCAGTGGCCAAGTGTTAACAATATGGCTTTGTGTCTCACACCTGTGGGCAGAGGGACCCTGAGAGGGGAGGAGTGAGTGGGCACAAAGACGCATGCTTTCTTTGTTAGACTGGACCGCGGCAATGCAATAACATCACAGTGAAGGCTTTGTGTGAATAGCTAAGAATTGATGGCGCTCTATTTCCAGCATAATATAGAATATTTTTTGTTACACAGTCACATTCATGAGATGCAGTGCTGTATGTTTGGGAAAAAGTGATTGCGAATGGCATGAGATTTGGTGATCGTTTGTATTTAAATGTTTTGCTGAAAGCAAGATTTGAATGCGTGAGAACTCTTTATGCAGAACATAAAGCCGCTAGGATAGAAATTGTTTTGCATGCTTGGAGTTAAATAGCCTGCTAATTCTTTGCTTTGCCACAGTGAGTAGGTTGTAACAGCTGTCTTTCTCAGAGTGTTGAAGGTTGCGGGGGTGAGCACTAAACACAATACACAAACGCTGCGCATGTGCAGTTTCTGCACATCAGCACACGCGTACACGCATACTCACCCTTTCTCTCACCCACTTGATTAAATGTAGTGCAGAGTCCCTCTCACAGACATATTGTGCACAAATGCAGACTCCCACTCATTCCAGTCCCTTTTGTTGTCTTTGATGGGGATTTTTTCTTTTAGTCAGCCTGCAGTGAGTCAGGGAAAATCTGCCTGTACAACAGAATACATGTAGGACAGCCTTTGGATTTGACTGAGTTTTGCTTGGCATGTATATGAACTTGCTCAACTCTTGCTTCATTTAGGGGCGCTCCATGTAGCTGGTTCACGGTGTAGAGTGCGTACCACGTATTATTACTGCGATGGCGCGGGATTGATTCCAAACTGCGCTCTTTGCTGCCAACACATCCTCCAACCCATACAACCACATAGTTTGATTGTTGCTACCCTCTGATACGACCCACAGAATTCGACCGACAGGACCGTTTCTTAAAGCCATAGCGTGCACAGTCTTCTCTCAAAATGATCACCGTTTGTGTTACATTTAACTACTTGGTTAAAGGAATACTTTTGGGCAATATCCCCTTTTGCCGACTTATCCAGCGTGAGACAAGATGTTCTACAGCATTTTCGCCTCTGTACGTCCTCTTGTTTGGTTCCGAAGGTTAGCATTTCCTGTTCGGTTAGCATAAAGACTTGAAGTCTATGGGAGTCAGTGAGTCTAACTCCGTCAAAGTGAAAAAATAAATCTTACAGCAACTCCGAAGCTGCCTTATTTATTTAATGTATCATGTGTATTTGAAATACATGTCTTGGAATTTTTTAGAAGAAGTTAAATGGTAGGAACTATAACCACTGCACATAAGTGTTCATTGGTTATAGTTCCTACCATCTAACTTCATCTAATTTCTCCTAAAACGACTCGTTTTTTAATTATTATTTTTTTTATTCCAAGACGTGTATTTCAAATGCCTCACTTGGTGTTTCAACTATCTCACTCTTTCTACTATGCTGCTTAGTGTCGGTAGGGGCACTAATTTAGGAAACATTCCTGGCAGTCATTTTAACAGGGTACAAACGAGCTGTGGAGTCGTTCTTGGTGGGAGGACACTCTGTTGCTGCATGTCATCCCCTCTCTCTCCCCGTCTTTCCAGCCTATCTCAACTGTCATTGTCAAATATAGCAGAAATACCCACCCCAAAATAAATAAATAAATTTTGCTTCATTTTCCAGGCGGTATCTGTTTATGAAGTCCACATGATCCCATGTGCCATGATCCCAGTGTGAAACGCGTCTCAGCAGAAGCTCAGCCACCAGGACAAGCATCAGTCAGCCTTCTCTCCATCCAGTACTGTCGCCAAGACGTCAGGGAGGATGTGAGTGGGAGTTGGGCTGAGGGTAGAAAACCCCAATAAGTCCAACCAAGACAGGCACTAGGAGCACACGGTTGCTATGGACTGACAGGTCAACTGATACCAGATCTCACTGGCTTTGCTTGGAAGTGTAAGTCTTTTATTAACCCTCCTGACCTTAGTGCAGGTCGATTCCATTTCAACTCAATCTGTCCAGGGAATCAATTGAAATTCAATCCATTAATGGGAAATGATCCAGTATTTTCATTGTCTCCCATCTAGATGAGACTAATTGGATTTCAGATCATTTCTCCAGATTGATTCTTTTGACCTTAACTGTGCGGCAGACTTGTGACAAGGAACCAGGACTGAAAAGAAAAAAAATGACATTGTAGAGTGACAGCAGCATGGCATGCATTCACTGTCATTGTCTTTGAGAGGCTTTATGAGGGTTATTATAGATACAAAGCTCTTATGTTTCCAGGCAGGCACATTTTGAAAGCTAGTCTTGTTGTAACTGCTGCCAACCTTCATGTGTGAAATACAGCAAGTTGTATTTGGGATACGGCACTGACTTACCAGACAGAGAGGCTTCATCCTTTTTTACTGCCTCTGTGTACTAAGGATGTCTCCCATGTTATCTGTGAACCCAGAATGCAGCTATTTATCTCCAGCAGCCCCTCTCCTCTTTCTTCTGATCTCATCTCCTCTCTCATCTTTCCTCTGCTCTCTGCTGGCTCACTTTACTGACATGTATTTGTGCTCTAGTTCCATCCTTTTCCGTAGCACTTGACAACTGAAGTGGTGGCAGATTCTGGTATTCTTTTTTTTTTTTTCTCTCTGCCTTTTTTTT
>OMLF01039378.1:38846-49450 GCA_900302615.1 Holocentrus rufus | reverse complement strand
CAATAATGAGTACAAATGAGAATCCAATTTTTCACTTGTTCTTGTCAAATGCGCCTTAGCTGATTTGAAATCATTCTGAGGCAAAGGTAACTGCACAGCAACGTCTTTGTTGAATTTGAAAACAAAGTTGATTGCACTAAAGCCACATGAAGTCTCTTTTCCCCCAAAATGTATGCATTATGAACTGATAGGGGATTCGATCTGTCATGATTCTGTGTTTTGCACACTTGTTGCTTTTCCTGGTTTCCCTGTGTTTCCACCTCCCCTGTGTGTGACGTGGGTGTGGCTCCCTCTCTCTCCCGGTACCTGTTTCACCTCCACACCTGCCCTGCATGTGTTCTCGTCAGCCCTGCCCTGTGTTCCCCTGCACACCTGTCTTGTATCAGTCTCGTCAGCCCGGTCCTTGTGTTCTTGCCGTCCACACCCCTCATTGTCTCAGTTAACCAATCCCAGTGTTTCCCTCCTTTTCCTAGTGCCTCCCCACTTCAGGTGTGTCTTGTTCTTGTGATTAGTTCTGTGTGTATATATACCTGTCGTTTCCCTTTGTTCTCTGTTGGATCATTGTTCTGTGATGTTCAGTTTGGTTCCATTTTGTTTGTGTTGAATTTCTCCCAAATAGTCTGGTTAAATATTTTGTAATGATCCTAATTAAGATCATAACAATAACAAAAAGAAGTTATTTCCGCCCACCCCCGCAACCCTGACTATGATAAGCGGTGATGGAAAATGAATGAATGAATGAATGAATGTAGTAATTAATTAAAGATATGGAAAAGGTATTTATTTCACTGTATTTTTGGTAAAAAGTGCATTTTACCCTCTTTTACCCTTTCCGCATTCACACAGAAAATGTATACACACATTGGCTTTTTCTGAATGTACCGTAAATCTCCCTCCCTCCCACAAATAATAAGACCGCTTAGTTACACTGGTAAATGTCTGCAATGTAATAATGTGAGCCTCCTCAAATCCAGAATTACAGAAGTGCTGGCATATTGTTGACATGTTTTTGAATTGCGAAGCACTGCAGCTGAGAGTGTTGACCGAGGACTTACAAAGTAGGAATGTCTAATTTACTAAATTCATTAAAGAGGAGGTATGAAGAAAAGATTTATTTAAATGAAGATCTTGATCTCTGCATCAACAAAACTAGTCGAGGTCAAGACACTTAACATTACAAGCGCTGCAACACTTTATTCCTTAAATCGTGTCCCTGGTGGGGTGCCCTCGTTTTGTTCTCAGTGAGTGTTGTTTTATTTGCCACTGCACAGGGAAGTTTTTGTGGGGAAATATGCTTATTGAAACACAAGTGCACTTATGTATAGCATGACAACCCGGTGGACCCGGTGGATCGATGGACACTTGTGCTTTTGATAATAAAAACAAAACTGTGATCTCCTTTGAGTACGAGGTGACTGGGTTCTTTGTGTTCCCGTGAAATGTTTTCAGATTGTTTTAACACTTGAAAAGCGACAGGAAGAAGAATCCACAAACGTTGAAGTGATGTTATTTTCTTCTCTGGCATAAAATGGAGGGAAAGACAACGCCAGGGGAAGCAAATGTTTGGGGGAAACTACTTTTGGCACAGCTTTCAACAATGAAACAACATTTCACAAGCATTTCAGACGATCACAAAGAATGAAAGTAGCCTGCCTAGTCGCCTTATAATGAACAGAGATCACATTTATCTCAAATCTCAAGCAGACATTGATTCTGCAAGGAAACCTGCTAACCTGGGGAACCTCCATTAAAGGAGATTTTCCAGACTACAGCAGGTGTCTGGGGGCTCTCACCCCGAAAATCTTAAAATACAGACACTTCAAAACTGCATACAAAAACAATTTCCCTATTTACATTCAGTAATTTAACTTAAAGATCTATATAGGACTATAAGCTGCAATGTCTTTGTAATAGCCATTCTACACTGCAGATTTTTGTTAAAGCTGAATGTGCAGTGTGGAGCACCATCCTTTAGTGTTTTTGAATGCTGTGTCGTAAAAAAAAATTGAAGTCATCCCTTCACGATAACAAACTATTTCTTTATCCTCTGTTTCCCTTTTGCAGTAGATATACGTTTGGCTCCAATGGCCACCAAACTAATAACTTACACACTGAGACTACATTTTCGGTTGTTTGCTGACCATTCAGGCGCAGCGCAGCGCCTAGAAGTTTTGTGTTATTATTTTTAACAAATATGTCCAATGAGCAGATTGTAACATTTGTGCAACCTGCAGGAGAACCACAGGAGAGCACTGGGAGTTGGCCATGAAAACCAGAAGTCTTTTGGGGAAAATCAATAGGAGTGGGAGGTAAAAGTCAGGCTATAACATAAGTCTACTTGTCATTTATTAAGCATATATCCAAATGCTGCAGCAAAACAATACACATCGTGGACAAAATTGCCAGGGAAATATATTTGAATCCATTCAAATTTGATAGAAAGTCATGTGAATACTGTATAGTTGGCTAATTTGGATGGTTTTAGTTCCTACACTTTGAAGATGCTTGCAGATGTTATTTTGGGCATCTTGATCTGATTTGATTTGACGTTTAACGTTTTGTTTTATGGGTCTTATTCTATTATTTCTACATTTATTTGTTTTGGTTACTCTGTTTTATTAATATATTTTTTTGATACACTTGGCTTGTCTGTTTAGATTTGTTTTACCTGTCATAGTTTCACCTGCATGTTGCTTGAAGCATTTTATCTTCTCCGTTTTATTTTTTTCATTAATATTTTTATTTAATTTTTCAAATGTTAACAACAAACCAAAACAGGACAGCTCAGACAAATTGTACGTGTACGTAATACTGATTTGGACACAGGGACAAATTATACATTTAAGGGAAAAAAAATCAAAATACCTGCCACAAATTGGCAAATAAGAATAAATAAATAGGAAAATATATCCTCTCATTCACAACAAAACAATCTCATAGGGGGTATGACAAGGTTGGTAAAAATAAAAGTAAAAATGAAGAATACTTTAAAACTATTAATGTCATGATATCAAGGTTGAGAGCATCACTCCTATTAGGGAACCCCAGCCGTTTTATTTTGAATTTTTATGTGTGCCAGCTTGCCAGCCTGCTGCCTGCCCCACCAGCAGAGATGATGCAAAAAAAAAAAAAAAATGTCAACATTATTTTGCCCTCACAAATATATGATCGCCTCTCACGGAGAGATTTCCTGCAGCAAGATCTGGTGTGTATCTTCATCACAGATAGGGGGAGGACAGTCACTCATCTGTGACTCAATTACAAGAAGACAACAAAGGAGCGGTACGATCAGTATGTCTGGAATCCGCATAGCAATCATATTTGCTGCTTGTAAATTGAATTAGAGGACAGGAGTGGGAGCAGGTAAAAGGCGGGCTTAAGAGGGCTCTTTGCTCGTCGAGACTAATTGTGTCTCTGAGTGTCACAAAGGCTTGAATGGAGAGAAAGCTGCTGTAATCAGGGCTGTGTCCTTGTTCATCAGCCCAGAACCTTTCTGCACCATTGGCTCTTCTCTCTGAGCCCGTGACAACAGAGGCTGCAGCAGTACACTGATTGCCGCAGCGAAATATAGTAATTGTAGGCTTCATAATGGTCAGGACGATAGTCGACCAGACAGTCAGCCAGCGACTGTGTGTGTGGTACACTGCGCCCACTTGAAACTCCAACAATAGTTTGAGGCTCTGTCATTGAAATTGATAACAGCAAAAATATACGAAATAATAGAAGTGATTTTGCTGCTACCTTATTATCTCATTTTAGCATGAGAAGAAAGGCACTTTATCTCATTTTAGCATGAGAGCAAGTAGACTTTATCTCATTTTACCATGACGAGAAACAGACTTTATCTCATTCCAACATGAGGCGAAACGAACCACCACTTGTGTCTTTATCTCTAGACGCTTTAGACATGAATTGCCATGCCTCAATCCATTCATTCATTTTATTTTTAGAAATATGGCTCCTGCTGTTTCTGCTTCGTCGGTTTGTACACAGCAGGTGAAGAGCCCAAAATGAACTCACAACGAGGTTACACCGGATTCGTGTAAACCTGCTGGACCATGGCACGCCCCGGCTGAGTGCAGGGTTGAGATGAACCAAGTCATCTGAAAACTTTTTGGCGTCAGTCCTAGGTTCGCCTCTGTCCTGGTGACATTGCGGCTTTCGATTCTCAGCGAAGTTAGCTGTCAAAAAATAAATCTCAGCTTTTGATAGCTTCTCACATCTACTCATCATAAAAAAAAAAAAATGAAATTTCTGAAGATTCATAAATAAAGGATTCTCAGGTCATCTTTCTTCTACAAAATTCCTGTCACACTTTGTCTCAGTGGTATATGTATATAGTCAGATGCCTGTTTTAAAGAGAGACTCCAGCACATCACATTAAAGTATGAAGGGACGGGGCAATATTTGTGCGGACAGCCCCGCGCTGACAGACGACCAGCTGCTGTGTGGAATAATGATCTGTCGCCATCCGATGTTTCTGATCTCCGCTCTTTGCATTCTGTCCGTGTTAAGGCGTGCCAGAACGCAGGGGAAATAAATAAATGATCAAAGTCCGTGTCGAGATGTGTGTACACTTTTACCAATGTGGGCCAACATAAATGGTTACAGCATGAGTGCATACGACTTCCAAGATCTCCCACTGGCATCTGTATTTGCTCATGCATATGCTGTTTAACAGTGTGCAGGTCGAATCTGGACTTAAAAACACCGGTATTGTTACAGCCTCCCAGTGATTCTCTACTGTTAAGCTGCATTTCTTTAGGAAACCCATGTAAGCAGAGGCCGAGGAAGTCAGTGCATCGCCTTGCTTGTAATTCCCCTGGCAACTCAGATGACCAACGAGCTGGTGATAATCACATTAGATTCACTGAAGGCTAAAGAGGCAGGCAAGAGACTAGTCAAATATAAGCAAAGTGTGAATGTTGAAATAAAATGGCAATTGCCATGAAAAAATACTGCCATGATGTGCATTTAAATAATAGAAATGATATTGTTATATATTTAAACTAGCACAGTGCAGTAAAAACTTGACTGATACATGACAATATCTGACATCTGGAAAGGGATGAAGTCTTCTTGCACATGTCTCTGTAGGATATTCCTTTTGACCTTGTTTTGCAGGTTCTTGCAGAGCTTGAACGTTCAATGACATCTGAACATTTGGCTAAGAGGGAGGCCGCTGGCTTGATGACACATTCAATGGAGGGACCGGCCATTTTGTGCCATCTGCCCTTCCAGTCTTATTCGTCCATGGGGCTTTACCTCTCTTGTTCTCCTGTGCAACCTAAAGACATGGTATACTTACTGCAGAGGCAGATTTTTGCAGGTTTGTCTGGACCAAAGGAGCAGATCGGCACCTTTATGACTCATGAAACGGCTTCTAAATCTCCGTGTTCCCTCTGCCAGCTTTGTCACTTTTTCTTGGCAGCCGCTGTTTTTCTAAATCTGAGTTTCCGTCACTGCTGTTTCTGTTTTCCCAAGGTTACGGTTCACCTCTTTAATGTTCATGCACCTCCGACTGACATGGAATGTGAATAAATTAATAATACAAAACTGCAGTGCAGTTGACTACACATGCTACTGGTGAACCACAGCAGGCTTTGTCCCTGAAACAACCTGGGTTTGGGATGATGGTGGCACTGGAGGAAAGGTCAAGGACAATGTACACAATAAATTTGAATAGATTTGAATAAACAATATTTGAGTTATTGTGTTCACATCCAGGATCTGTGGCGGTGGACATGGCCGCGGTCGGGGCAAATCCGTAATATCTCTGACACCGTGGGAACATTTTCATATATATTGTGTGTATAAAAATACAATTTTCAAATATGTGTAGGCATCAAGCATCTTTTTTTTCTTTCTGTCTAAAAGAAAAGAAAATCTCTGTTTCATGTGGAATAGTCCACTTGAGCATGACTGGGATCTCTGATATGCTGGCTGGACTGAGGACCAGGAAGAAAGCCCATTTCAGCTCGCCACTTGGAAGACTTGATCCCACAGAAGAAGAGATGCAGCACAGGCGTGCAGATTTAGAGGAAGTGGGCTTGATATTAAAAACAACCACAGAGATTCTCTGCTTGTACTTCTGCTAATTAGAGGCTTAAAATGACAATTAATGCAATCAGTTTTCATGTCAGCATTTCCTTTGGAAAAAAGTTTGTCTGTTTGCCTTTCAGCAGCACATTGTGACCCATGACCTCGGTTACGCTCTAATGTATTTCTGCGCTAAAGCAAGGCGTTAAAGTGGATGGAGCCATCGGTGCCTCAAATGACCCTTGTATTGAATCCCCGAGTGCACTAAAACGTATGGGGATTTTGGAGTGTTTCTTTCTGGGGGATTTAATTCCGGAGACTGTGGGGAGTCTTGGAGAACAGTGCGGCGATGAAAACAAACAGGCTGGGTGACCTCAGCTGAGAATGACAGTATATCCTGAGGGACTGCTGTTTCTGATCCGCTTCTCTGTGCGCTTCACAGTGTGAAAAGCCTTTTATGATTCTCCCTGTTCCATATCTCTGAAAATGGAGTTCAGCTTTCCCATACCATCCGCCATCACCAGCATTTCCACAGTATTCTCCAGCTCGCCGCTAACAAAATATAATCCAGTGTGGAAATGACGTGCTTGAATTTTTAAAACATGAGACCTTTATAAATGACTTACTGATGCAGCCCTCCTAGCACATACATACATATACTCTTTTTTTGACCCTTGTGCAGCGCCACATAAAATTTCATTTTTGTTAGAATGTACCCCAGATTAAAAAAAGAAAAAGAAAAAGAAAAATCTTCCTCTAACATAATTCGTCCTTCTGATACATTGCAAGATCTCTGAATATATCATCTCAATAAAAGCCCAGAGAAAGTGTTTTACTTCCTAATGTCTGTAACACAGGGAACTGAAGTATCCTTGAAAGAAATATCCTAATCTTGCTCCGAAAGTGATATCCGTGCTTTCTTTTTTATCATTGATGGATGTATTGCATTGACCCTGGCCTCCAAGAACACGATAAAGCAAAGGAAATAGAAATGTGGATCCAGTTTCTAAGATCTAGAGACGAGATAATATACAGCAGTGTAGAGTATGGAGCAAAAATATGACCCTTAAAGTTCAATTAGAGAGAGTGATGCTGATAGATGGATGTCGAGTCAAAGTGGATTGAATTGGTCTCTACCTCTCAAAATAAGAAGAGACTGGCTTGTGTGATGAATGATGACATTTATTTGATTTGGGAGATATTACAGTAGGTACTGTCAAGAAATATAAATGGATATAGTGCCACAATCATATTTTGCCCGAAGTCCAATACTCTTTTGTGGATGTGCAGCCAGGACAGTAAAGTTATGAGGGGCAGACAGTTGGCAGCGAATGGATGGTAGAAAAACAAATCTTATTCTTCGTCAGCCGGGCATTGTTCACAAGGTAATTCTGTGGAAGTGCTATCAGATCCACACATATGTGAACAATGAAGTGCAGATGAACAGTTTCCTCCTTTGTTTTCTTATTTCTTCTGGAAAAAAAGGATATCTATGCCCAAGCTTTATTACAATGTGGAATTTTCAACTGCAGGCATGATATATTTAAAGCTACAATATACAACTTTTCCCCAGTTCCCTCCCCAGCACTTGTTCCTCACCTTAATGAGCTGTCAACTTTGAAATGGCATCTTGCCTCAGGTAACTGACATCTGCAAAAAAGCAGGCAGTGAATGCAGCCAATCTACCAGAAAAAAGGATGTTCACCATGTTTTCAAGTGTTTAGCTTAACTGATCTTTCTATTCTTGATGCTCTCTTCCATTGTGGTTTCCGTGGCCGCTAGCCTCAACTTGACTGCTACAATCTAGCTCACCCATTGCCACGCCCACTGTATGTGGCATGTGCCCCAAAATGTCTCCAATGTCTCCATTTGGTGCTTTTCCACCATAAAATTCTGGGTCTTGGACGAGGGTTCCAGGGTGCTAGGCTAATGATTCCTATAGACTTCAGGTCTTTATGCTAAGCTAACACAAAATGCTTTATGGGTATGCCGATTCCGAACCCTGAACCAAACCATAATGGTAACCTTAATGCTTAAACTCCTTTCCTGACAAAAATAGCCATGTAGTGTTTTAATGCAGGAAAAAGATTCCTCTCACTGCGGCTCCAGGCCTGCAGCTAGACACTGTTGCTTCCTGGTCTTGGTCAGTCTTGTTTGTTACTGCTGGACTTCGCTGCTCCACTCTCATAATGCTAGTCTGTGGGTGATGGCATCGAAGTTCAGATCTACTTCGTGTTCGTCTTGCAAAGATTAATCACAAAATATTTCCAATCGCTGCCTTTTTTGATGATGAACTACGAAACTCTTGCTGTCTGGCTCAACTGCCTCGCAGTTGAGTTCCGCCTTTTTCATTTCATCAATCACAACGGTAACTAACAGTCTGAAAATTGTTTTTTGCAGCTTTCTCGAGAACGGCTCATCCAAAAAAGTTCAGTCTACACTGCAGTTCCTCGGGGCCTCAGCAGAACACCCGCCAAGTGTGAAGTTGATCAGATGAACGATAGTCAAAAAAATCGAAGGACAGACAACAGACAGAGTGACAGATTTCTCCATTTATATTTAGATTTGATCACATCACATTTCATCCACATTTCATTATTCTCAGCGATAAGCTTTGAGATAGATCTGTTATCAGATCCAAGACTTTGTAGAATGAGTGCAAGTGGTAAACTTGCAGCAGAGCATATGGAGGACTTTGTGCTGTTAATAACAGTCATTTGTCTCTGTCTGCTTGATGACACTTTCTTAATACCCCATGAATGTATTTATGAGTTCATACACGTTTTAGAGGCATTGGGCCATGGAATTTAGGGGCCGTAATTGCGATTCATATGCATTCTTCATAGATTGCAGAGCAAGGTCACTGAGGGGTTGTTAATTCAAAATGGAAGTTTCATTTCAGAAGTTTCAAAAACAATATTACATTCTGGGCTCGACAGCACAGTGTAAACATAATGTGTTTTTGGACAATAGCCCTGAATGTAAAAGTTGCTGGTGCAGGATTTCAGCATTTTTCTGCCTGCTTATATACAAAACAAGATGAGTCACAGGCTAAAATTGTCCATAGGTGTGATCCCCATCCCGCCCCCATCTCACAGCTGTTTGAAACAATAGCTGCCGTGTAGAGCGATTAACTGGAAAAGGACTGGGACATTCTTCTCCACGGCACCTTATGACCCACATTTCTTGCAGAAATGTTGGAAAAAAGGGCCAAGAAATAAAGAAAGAGGCAAGAAATCTTTGGATGAGTCCTCCATAAGCCCATCCTATCATCAGCCCTGGTTATGGCTGCAATCCAGCCCCCCCCCTCCTTCTCCGTCTCCAATCTCATCAGGATTCCAGTAGTCTACGAGGAACTTGACTATCAGCGCCACAGTAGCCCCAAATGATCTGCTTTCCATTTCTCCTCTCTGATGGTTATGAAAAATCAGCCCCTCTGTTCTGCTACAAAGGAATTCAAAGGTTTCATAGTGAGTCAGACTCAAAAGCTCCCAAATCCTCTCAAATGAAAGCATGACGCAGCTCATTGGGATTACTGCTTGTAACTGAAGAATTGTTACATTTCATTGCCGTATTAATGCTGCACTATTACAATACTATTACAGAAGAGAAGTGTGTGTGGGTATGGCTAGGAGTGTGTGTGTGTGTGTGCATGTGTGTACTTTTTAATGTAGGTAGAGTTGGCGGAGTTGCGTGTGCCACCCTGACACTAGATCAAACAGATGAGTCACATGCATGCAACGAGGAACACACACACACACACACACACACACACATGGATTTTATGATTGCAGGTTTTTAGGATGAGGCTGAGCTCACCTGATTATGCTGTGATAATGTCATGAACTCAAGGTGAAATAACTTACAGTAATTTCATTTACATTTACACTCTTTAACACAGAGCTCTGTTCAGGGACTCCAAACAGAATGAGGGACAGAAAGAGAGGAAACCAAAGGACTGCAGGTCTTTCAATCAAACTGATTCAGGATAAATGATCATGGCTCAGAATATAATATCACCTGAGCCACCTGAGAAAATTACCCAACACCTATTCACAGCTTGGGCAGGGTAATGAATGAACTTACATTTTTCGTTGTGACTGGGATGAAATGAGAACCACAGCACCAGGTGGACACGTTCATCACCTTGGTTTAGCCTGATTTTCCTTGCAGTTAGCCAATTACAGAGGGCTGATTGAAAGCATTATTTTCACATAGATGATTGCGGAAATGAGGAAGGATGATCTTGGGTGAGTTTGAACTATGCATCTGTGTGTACAGTGGCCTGGCTCTGAGAAATGAATGAATTCATTACAGAGTAGAGAGAGAGACAGATCAATTATAGCATAAGCTTGTAATGAAAGGTTTTGTGCAGCAATGGACAACAGCAACATTTGACATAGAATTATTTATTTGTAATACAAGAATGTTACTGTATTGTGCTGTTGTACCTAAATATAGCGTATCGTGATTACAGATAAATCAGTCAATCAATAAATAAAGATGATGATGATATAATAATAATTTTGGGGGGTGCAGTTTTAAAAGTAGAAACTCAGAGGAAT
>OMLF01039378.1:20467-34279 GCA_900302615.1 Holocentrus rufus | reverse complement strand
GAAGATTCATCTGCTTAAAGTTTCTTGAAGTTTTGCTGCCTCTGTCAGCTTGTGGGTGAACAGAGCTCCATTGTTGTATTAGTATCTTGATGTTGTTCTCCTTCCAGACTGAGAGCCATGAGCAAACAACACAAGGCGGGGCTTTGGACATGGGCGTGGTAGTGGGGGGAAAAGTGGACCTGACTACCCAGGGCCCGAGTAGGGAGAGGGGCCCAAAATCAAAAATTTGCCATACATTTTTGCTCACGCGCCTCGTGCACTGGCATGGATAGGGGCCCACTGACATTGAGAGTGTACAGGGCCCAGAATTTGGTGCTACACCCCTGGCTTTGGACATCGCTGCCGTGATCTCTTTGACTCTTCAAACTCGATTCCAAGCCTGTAGCTTTGATTTCTTTCATCTCACTAGTGGAGTTTACATGTTGACAATAATGCAGCTACTGCCAAGCGTCGAAGGAAATAAGGCAATTAAGACTTTTACATGACTCTAAGAAGTGACACTTCCTCTCGTGATCTCATCAGAATCAGAATCAGAATCAGAATCGCTTTATTCGCCAAATGTACAGTGTACACAGGAATTTGACCTGGTGATACAGGTATGTGGTTATATCCCTGAAACAACTGGTCAGATATATCGATATATTCACCCTGACCACCATGTTGGCTGCAGGTCCTGGCTGTGAACCTGTTAACTCTGTTAACTTCAGTCTTTTCAAATTCACTTCATGACCCCTAGAGGAAGAACCCTGATCGTTTTGACCCCATGACCTTTCATGTGTCTTGGAATTTTATTTTTTATTTTTAAATGAGAGTCGTTTTAGGAGAAGTAAGATGGTAAAAAATGTATGTTCAGCGGTAATAGTTCCTATCATCTGACTTCTCGTAAAATAACTCTTGTTTTCAAAATATAACTTCCAAGACGTGTATTTCAAATACACATGATACGTTGTGTAAATAAGACAGCTGAAAATATTTTCAGATATATTGCATGATGTCATCAATGATACCATGTTTATACCTTTTATAGACCTAAGAGATTTAAATTTGGATCCTTGAAAATGACTGAAGTGGGTTGTTGACCACAGTTACAGTAGATCCAGTTCAGCAGATTTCTCTGATGTCTGCGACAATAATGGAAAAGAGACAAAAATAGAAAGCATTAAGTTCATTTATAATATCTCAGAGTTAATAACCAATAATGTGCAGCCATGCAGAAATTTGAGTTATCGTGATCGTAAATAGAAACGCGATCATCCTGTATCATCCATTTATCACCATTACCAGTTTTCACAATTTATAACTCCACGGTCAATAACTGAAAGAATATAAGTAATTATAAATTATTTCTATCATCACTGTTTGTCAAATTCTGTCATCAGTGCCACACGTAATCATCAAAATCATTAACTTCTACACTGGCATTTAATCCTGACACACACATAACACACAGATTGATGCTGCAGTAAAACTCACAAATGTGAATTTATTGTGCAGCAGTGTTGGACGGCGGCTCGCAGGAGGCCGCTGCTCGGTCCAAAAGTCTAAATACCAACAGAGAGAGGGTGTGCATGGTGGAGAGCAGCACCCGAAAAACACCATCGTCCCAAGTATGAGGTGCTCAACATTAGAAAAGTGGTAGGAAGCTTAATATAACGTATTAAGGGTGGGGCAAAAAAAAAAAAAGATAAATAGATCTTAGAATAATATGGATATTTTCTTCTACTCATATAGGACTCATATATGCCTACGAATGGTGAATTCGTATACAACTCATATTTACTTTTATGTTCTAGTCATTTACGTTTGTTGTTTATTTATCTATTTTTTCTCATTTGTTTTGTTTTGATAAATATCTATTAAAAAAATCGTCCCAAACTAACTTCAGACAAACTGTTTCTTTTGTCATGAAATAAGTGCTATAGGATTTCTGTATGACTGACCTCGGAGGTCGTACAGTGAAGATGACAGACGGGCTGATTACTGGAGATAATGCATATGGCGCAGCATGGTGTTTAATTTCCAGATTAAGTGTTGAGGGAGTCGACGTTCCCGTGGTGGTGAAGGCTGCGCATCAGATGCATCAGCGGCTGACTGGGAACGAGCCGGGCTTGTGTCTGCCATGGTCCTGTGTGGAATAGTTTTGTCTGATTAAAAGAGATTTGACTAATAACCCAGGGAAGAGCATCGCCAATGGAGGATGGAGGAGCTGCTGATGTGATGAGGCCCGTTCTCCCACTCTCTCCCTCCAGCTCCTTTTCTATATTGGAAAAGCAATGGATCATTAGACATGGTGTGGGAAACCGGTGCTAGATTGTCGAATTGGATTTCATTACATTTTCTCAAGGCTTAATTAGATTGGGGTCTATGAGACTAATGCCATTTTGAATAATAGAGAGATCATGACAGGAAATTAGTTAGTGTTAATGTGATCAAAATAAGATAAAGGGTAAAGACAAACTATTCCCAGTGAGCACCAGACGTCATTTCAATGTGGAGTTTACACTTTAACTCGCGTATACCGCAGGACATATTTAGCTATTTACAACTCAGGCAGTAAATCCCTTATTACATATTTAAACAATTCATAAAATATAAAAACTATAGACACTACATCCATTCAAGATGTATTTTAAATGGCTCAGCGTTAAATTACTCACTGGGTTCATTATAAGCCAAAAATAAGCTGTTGTTTTGTACTGAAATAAAGGGCTGATGTAAAATTTGACAATGTGCCACTGAGACTTGACCTGTATTTGTGAATATAAAGTTAAACAAAACTCAATCCCAAATGTCAGAGCGTTGTCTCGTAGAGGTTTCTGCCAGCCGCACTGCTCCGCTCCCTGGGGAGGGCAGCGTACGTATGATTAGACTGTAGTAAGCGTGACTTAATTGCAACCTGGTGCTGTTTCATTTGATTTAATCTCATTTTGAGACCAGGGGCGGAAATGTCTTTTATAATGCAGAGCGTGGCACCTCGCTTAGACAACACATATATTCTGGATATGTTGGTCGCAGCATGAGAGAGAGAGAGAGAAAGAGAGAGAGAGAGAAGGGGAACAGGCAATCTGGAGTGCAGAGGCAGAAATTGTTTCATGGACAATGAAGCAGCTTTTTATGACCCGGAGACTGAGATGGAGCGAGCTTTCCAGGCCGGCGAGGAGCCGTCGACTCGGAGGGCCGGGATCCATGTGGAATAAACTGCCCCTCCAGGAAGCCACATGCTACACGTGACAGGGCACAATTGACTGTTAGGAGAGGCTGTAGATAAAACCCAGGGAAGAGCAGATTAGAATTCACTCCAGGATGAGTTTTCACATGAATTTTCTCCTGAGGATGAAGTGCCGCCAAGGCAGCGAGGATAAAAAGGTTCCCTGAATGGAAAGGAAGTTGTACAGTGACAGAGTGCATATTAAAACAGATAAGCCCACAGGTTTCGCCATGCAATATTCCAAGAGATACTATGGTGGGACTTTATGACCATCCAGTGATTACACGAGTATGTTACAGGAAGTATAAATCTCAGCCCGCGATTATTCCAGCACACATACAGCGTGACCGAAGCTTGGGTCGACTTATTCAGAGAGCAGAAAGGGTGAAGTGAAGGGTGTCCTCAAACAGGATACACATCTGACAAGATTTTACCAAGTGAAATATTTATGTCCAGTAATCGAATCAACTCCCATGCTGACATTTTATTGATAGCTATTCTGCTCCACAGAGTGTATCTCTGATGCAACAAATGGCACTCGGAGGTCAGCTTATCTCCCGCGTTTTTGGTTCAGGTTGGAATAACAGAATGTGTCAAAACATGATACTGGGATAGCAGGGAGCAAACATTTGTTCAGTCGAGAGGAAATACAAATTCAAACACCAGCAACGACAGCAATCCCTCATATTGATTTGATATGAAGCGTGCAGGGTTTATCCTGTTACTGCAGGATTTGTATCAGGGAATGTAGTTGCAATGCATTCTCTTGTACTTTGAATCTCTCTCTCATTCTGTTAGATGAATGAATATATGAAAGAAAGGGGATGAAAAGCCCCATGATGAGAGGGGTTTTTGTTTTTCCTGCAGTCAAAAGTCAAAAGTGTCAGGCATGTAATGAGAGATCAGGAACAGAGACAGGGAGGAAGGTCAGTATGACTCATATTTGCATCATCTCGCCACAGAGGCATGCATAATTGATGATCGACCTGTTTTTACTGTTGTTATGGATTGATATATACGTGCAGAGGTATCATTTTTGATGAATGAACGTGGGTCCGTCTATAATTATTTCAGGGTAGATAGAAACTGTATGCAGTCACATTGACATTGACTGTGCTGTTGAGTGCAATTTAAGTGCAGCTTATTGTCTTTTATTGTTGGGCTGCAGGATCACATGGAGGAATGTGTTTGTTGTGTTTGTCAAAGTAATGAACATATTAATTTCCTCGTTTTCTACATACACTTTTACCTTTATTATCTTTAAACCTTTACCTTTACCTGTAAACCTTCATTTTTGTCTGTTTCCAACCCTTGTGTGTTAAAACAAGAGTAAACTTGCAGGTTACAAGCTTGTCACACGGCAGCGTACAGGTGAGTAATTCAATATTGTTTTTGATTATTTATGCTCTTATTTAATTTGTTGCTAATGTAATACAAACCAAAGGTATGACAACTTTATTTCAAGCAAAAGGAAAATTAATTTGAGCCTTTCAGCAGGAAAAATGAATAGGCCAGCCATATTAAATTAGACCACTGAGGTGAAATGGAAGAAAAAAACTAAAATAAAACAAAACGATGGCCAGAGGGCCAAGGCTAAATGCACTGGTTGTTCTCTAATTCTAATCACTCAATAAAATATCCTATTTATGTTCCAAACTGAAATTAAATGAATTTGGTGCAAATATTTGCATACAAGGCAGGCGTTGTTGCCCGTGAGGAATAAATACAAAGCTTTCTGCAAGTTTAAGTTTTGCCTCATTATAAAGGAAAGGTTGCAGACAATCAGTGGAAGTCAGACTCCCACTGATTGTCAGCCGTTTCTTGCTGAGTTTCTCGATCTTTATCAAGTGAAGTCGCTATCGGCTGCTCAAAAAACTACCTATAAGTCACCAGTTCATGCCATGCACTAATTTGTGCATGAATATATTAGTTGCAGACCCCTGCTCTCAGTGCAGGGAGGGAGCTGGGCGGTTTACACTGTGATCATCTCCTTAGATCAGACAAATAAGTAATGCAAATGTGTGTGCGCTGGCATCAGTCGTGCCGATTTGTCTCCAATTGCCTCGGGAATCCACACATTAACATTGTTCTCTGTGGTCTGCAGAAGTAGCAAGATTTGTTGCTTTCTTCTTTTCACACAAAAAAATCAGGAAGACTGCCTTAAAAGCCGCCAAATTGAGTGAAAGTTGCCAAGTTGGCAACAGTGGTTCCTGAATTTACATCAGTATACAGCTTCCTGCTTTGGGAGAGAATTTTTCAAAATATTATTTACACTTTTCTAGACCACCAGAATAAAACTGAATCTGTAAAAGGAGCAGTTAGAGATGTGTGGTATAAACCTTTATATGCCAAAGAGAAAATAGAGCCTGCAACACGACTTTATTGGACAACGTTTAAAGCCATTGTACCATGTACTGTTTGGCCCCGCACCCAAAAGTAATGTGCGTATTAATCTTCTGGTTCTCTACATAAACCTCTACGGTCAATAACTCAAACTAAACTAATTATATTTTTCAGAAAACGTTTTTCTTTCATAGCATATGCGTTGCTCTGACATTTAACTGAGCCATGAATCAACCTCTCACACAATAACAAACATTCTTCATCACTTGCAGGAGTGTGTGGCACCATTGTGGTGATTTATTTTCACATGTTGTTTCCAGTTCTGTTAGAATAATCTCATACACATGGCCTTTTTAAACGTGTGGGTGTGTGTAATGATAAGCAAGCGGCGAGGCTCTCTCCCTCGATCAACTAAGGACTTTTATTTATTGCACCCCAGAGGAGAGAGAAGTATTAATTTCACACTCTGCCTCACAGTCCCCCACCCCCCCCACACGAGTGGATTATATATTTGTCACATTAAGGAGGCGTCTCAGTCAGAACAGAAGACAATTACACCTTGGCCCAGGAACGAATGAATGTGTGTCAATGCAGAAGGTCAAAAACAGTCAGTCTAATGAACGCTGAGCCCTGAATGATTCACACATTTGCAGGAGACACATTGCTCGGATTGACCTTAAAAAAAGAAATGTAACCATGAATCAAGTAAGTTTCCGCAAGGCAGCAGTCCAACTGTGGCATCTAAATACTCACAGAAAAGTCGGAACTTAGTTTGTTAAGTGTTTCTACTTTGTAGTGACCTTGTGTTGTACCTGCACTGAGCCGTTTTGATTGCTGCCTGGTTTGCAGGAAGCAGGGGAAATAAATAATAATCATAATAAAGCACAGAAACAGAGGGGATGTGCTCTTTTGTGTAATTCAGTTTATAGCAGACAGTCTAATCGCCATTTTGGCCTGTTTGCCAGAACGCTGATCTGCTATTTTGGAGTCATGAATGAATAAGGGGGGGGATTATCTACCTCTCCTTTTTATGAATATGATTATTTGGCCATGCAGAAGTGGAGCTACTGGCTGTGAGAATACTGTTCTGCAGATGGAGCACACCCAGGTGAAAAAATAGTATATTTTAATACATTTTATTTAAGTATACTAAGTGTACTTGTACGAGGGCTAAAGGTTAGTATACTCAAAGTGCATTATTTTCAATGTGCTTTTTTATGCTTAATATATTTAAGTTGCAATTAAATAGTATTTAATATGTACTTAAGATGTGCTGAGTGCAGTTATAAATGGACTTCTTAAATTGTAATATAATATACTTAAGTATACTTTCCAAATCATTCCTCACAGAGGAATGATTTATGTAAAAAGTGTTAAAAAAAAAAAAAAAGGCAAATTTGAAATGCACACGGAGCATTTATGGTGCCACTTCAGAATACTGTGTTTATGTGTAGTATGTATATATAGCATATTTTTATGTAAAATGATTAAAGCGTGCTTAAAGGTGTTAACGATGCAGAGTTAAAGGTATTAATGTGCTTTAAATGCACCTGTTACAGCTCTTCTATATTTTAAGTACACTTAAGTGTATTTTATTTTTACTGGAGCAGGTAGCTGGTTGATCCCAAAGTGAAATGCTTCAGACCTCACGTTATTTCTGAGTTTGGCTCAAGCCGAGGAGCAGGACTTGGCGTAATATGCTGTGCCACAGCAGCACATTAAACCCTGACATTGTGTTGTTGTCGGTCACAGATTACAACAAGCATGTCCACTTCGCTTTGCGTCTTTTCTACTTCACGCCCCGCAGGGCCGCCTTCCACGATTCTAATTCAGCGCGTTGGGGTTTGTTTATTTTCTGAGAGTGTAATTACGGTCATCACTCATTCGGTACCGTGACAGTGTTTCAAGCACTCTTGGGTCTATTCTAATTATCAATACAGCAGAGGGGGCCTCACTTTCCAGGGAATTCTTTGCTTTTCTCCCTCGGTGCTGCGGCTCCCCTGTGCTGTGACGACCCGTTGCCCTCGCAGCAGCTATAAATTGATTTTGTTACACATTTTGTGGGGGACTCGGTTCATACTAAGGGAAAGAATAGGATAATAATAAGGTAAGAAAAAAATCTCCTTTATCTTTGTCCTTTGCTCTAATTGTATTTCTTTTGCTCTCTCTCTGACATGGCCCTGACCTCTGCTCTCCTCAGTTTGAATTGCTTATAATGTTTGGTGATTTCAGAATTGAAGTTCACTGATCCAGTCTTGGATGAACAAAATACCCAAAATATAAACATTTACTGCATGCAGACAACTTTTTTTGTTGATACTGTTGCATAAAATTCTTGAGGCATTTCTTATTTTCCAACTAATATGATGCTACACTGTTGGACGATTCATTCATTTCTTGAAATGGAAGAAACGTTGCATGGGCCAATTCAAAGATGACTAAGTGTATAGCAGGTGTAAGGACAAAACAATAAAAAAGATAATGACAATGAGATAAGGAAACAGATAATTGAAACTTGATGAGGCAGAAAGATGGGACTTCTGTGTACTCGACCAGCACCAGTGTCCACAAAAGCTCTGGCAGCACCAGTGTGTCTGCTGCCACGTGAAACCACTGTGAGCGACAGGTGTGTGAAAGAGAGGAATATGAACGTAAAGATGCTGCTACAAGGAGACGGTCATGCATTTGGTTCCCAGTGGTCTGTTTCTACTTTAATCCAGTCTAAACTGAGGTGAGAGAGGACACTGGGTCGGCCTCATTTAGCTTCTTAGTTAGGTAGCAGTTTTGGACTGTCTCATTAAAGTTGGAAGCATAGGACACATCGTTAGGATTTTTAACGAAGCATCAAGTGGTTCTTTTGCTGCGTAGGGTCACTTAAGGCAAAAACTCTTTTATCTAATTATATAATGGTGGATGGAAGCATCACCTAAAGACAAGTTTGGAATTAAAGTTTATTATTAAATGTATGTACATGTGACGTGTTCTGTTTTAATTTGTCAATAGGAGATTGAGCCCAGTTGTGTGTCCCCTCACTGCCTGAAAATTGGCTTCTTTTTTCTTGTTGAAGTTTTCCCAGCATAGCTGCTTGTCTTCCTGCCAGGAGTAACTCGGCAGTGGCTAGCTAGGTGTAAGGTAGCTTATGGTCTGTTATGTTACCATGGAAACTGGCAACGCTGCAGTGCATAGAATGTGAGGTTTCCTTGTAAGGTTGTCTATATTCGTGTAACTTAGGACAAAACAGGTTCCTAATAAGAAATGTTCCTAACAAGGTACCAAGGTGGTAGCTTTAAAATGAGACTGTGTTGGTCCAGGGCTGAAATTGGTCACATGACAGTGGAATTAGGTTGGTCAGTAATGTATTTTCAAAGATTTCCAAAGAATTAAGCTTTTTTTCATCACAAGATTGGCTCCAAAGACAGGGAGCTCTTGGGACGGTAAGGTAACCAGCACCCACAAGGTGTTAAGGCCAGATAAATTTGACAGTGCAAGCCTGTGTAAAAATTTATACATTAGCAGAGGCACTTTAAAGGCAGATCTTGCTTAAATTGGGAGCCAGTAAATGGAGGTCAGAATGGGTGCAATGGCACCACATTTTCTATTTTCAGTTAATATTCTAGCAGCAGCATTTTGTAGGATTTGGAGGTTTTTAATACAGGACCTTGTTAGGCCAGAAAACAGGACTTATATTAATTGACTCTAGACAAAATGAATGCATTGACAAGGTTTCGACATCAGTCATGCTTATTAGAAGACCTTTTTTTTTCCCTTGCAATTTGGCAAAGGTGGAAAAAATGCTATCTTTGTGATATCCTCAATGTGCAAATTGAACCAGAGACTTGGCTGAAATATACAGTTTCCAGTGCGTAAAAGCACCTCAGTTTGACATCATGCCATACTCCACCATATTTTTGTTTTTTTCATTCAGTCTTTTGGCTTTCATTCAGTCTTTTTGCAGGAGCAGGTGTCACTCTTTTCAAATGGCAGCTATCCTCAAACGCTACAATTAATTGTACAAATGTCTGCTAAATTTATTCAAGCTTGCCTCCATGCCCAGTAAGTTCACTCATTCTGTTGCAGGAAACAGCACAATATGTAGTTTTGTGTTTGTGTGACTGTAAAGGTCGATGAGTCAGATGGTAAGATGTAATAGCCATTATCATGAGGGCTGAAGTGAACTTAGTTGATCTGAGCAGAGCAAAGTGTGAAAAACAAATCCTGCACAAAGGAAAAGGTCAGGCTGATGTGCTTTAGTGCTTAATGCAGGGGTGTGACACAAACTGACAGGGGAAAAGATTTTAAAGGGCGCTTTCACACCTGCAAGTTCATTTGCCTCGTCTGAATCAAAGTGAAATTTAACTTTTGATTTGTTTGGTTTTTTTTGTTTTCTATTAGGTCTGATTCAATTTCATACATCACAAAATTGGAGCAGACCAGAGGAAAAAAAAGGTCCAGGGTCAGGGCTGGAAATGTACTAAAAATCTTCATTCTTTAGTCAGAATTGTGCCTGTTACCAGGGAAATCAGTCGAGCATGGACGACGTCAAGCCGGTGCTGCAATTAGATTACTGGCCATAATCTTTTATCTGCCATTTCTATCAATGTGTTGATCCACTATTTCCAACAAGGACCTGCTGCAATCAGACAACAGTATGACCAGACTTAATGCCTATCCACTGCACTATGTTGCATGTTTGGTTCCCCCACACTTTCTGCAGTTGTGTCAAATCAGCGTTGCACTGTTTTCGCGGCTCAAGACCAGCGCTTGAAACTGGTCTCAGACAGATTGTTTCACTCCACACCGGAGTGTCATGTTCACACCTCGCCGAGCAAACTGCACCAAGGGGGCAAACGCACTGGGGTTCGATTTGAATGGACTAAACACCAAAAAGAAAAGAAGACACATGATCACCAAAGGCTTTTTGGCCAGCCTGTCTAAGCATCATTGACTCTTACAAATAATACTTCCCAGCATGCATTCGGTTTGATTTTCACAAAGCAATACTATAGACATCTACAAACTTTGGCCCACCTCTAAAGTTTCATATCGGCATTCACAGGTTTCCAGCGTCGGTGCTGGATCAGCATCTATTCTGTGTCAAAGTGCTTGCTGGATTTCAGCTGCGATTGCACCTCCTCTCTGTATCTGCGGTTTTCAAAGTGGAGTCCAGGGGCTTCCAGGGAATTCTCAGCAAAATAGAAAAAAAACATGGCATAAGAGCATAATTTGATGATTGAATCTACATGGTTCTCACATTGCCGATAGATTACATACTTATTCCATGTTTTCGGTCTAAATGGTCCTCATGTAAATCAAAGCATGGTCATGTTATATAGTGTATCTTTGACACAAACAACCAATCTTATCAAAATCAGGGTCCAAACCAAAGTAAACTTCCAGAACCTGTAAAAGTTCGAAACCCCCTGTGCTAATATACGAGATCTATATTCTGTTCTGTTATCACAGCAGGACCAGAGGTCACTCACCACATTCCCATCCACGTCGCCACGACTATCGACTCCCAACCAACAGATCAAGCACAGTGTGTACTACATGTGAGATGAAACTGACAGAGGAGCAAACAAACACACATCAGAGAGATCTAGCGCTGTCCAGATAATCTGCCCGTCTGTCTGTCAAAGAAAAGGGTCCCGGAATCACAGAGTCTTGTTGGAATCAATCCCTGGGCCCCTCCTGCATTTCTGCCAGCCCTGAAGCTGGACTTGGTGTGACGTACAGTTTCCATCAGTCTCCAGCGGGATGGAAAACGGGCGCCATGTCGTTAAAGAAATGGACTAAGACCGAGCTGTCAGGCCTCCCGAAGAGGGAGACACTTTGCTTATTACCCGGGTAGGGGGCCAGGCCCATGTGACATGCGACCTGACTGTTAGCCACCACTGTACCGCTCCACATCCCCTCTGTGTCCTCCATTACCATCACCGCTGTCCCTCGCTCTCTCTCTCTCTCTTCATCTGTTTTTGTCTCTCGCTCTCCCCTTTCTCTCTCCCACCTCTGTCTCTCTCCATCTCTCCCATGGCAATTGATCTCCTTCTCTTGTCTCTTTTCCCTGCAGCTGCCACTGCTCCACCAAAGAGGGTATGTTTAATTAGAACGGGTGATGAATGGTCTCCTGTCCCGACTTATAAAAGGAGCATACGGTCCAAAGAGAGAGAGCGAGATGGAGACTGCAGGAAATCCAGCAGAGAGGAAATGATGTGGCTAAATTGGAATGGGTATTGTGTTCAGGCTGCAACCTGCACGAACTGTATGAAATCTATACACACACATGCGGATGAGGTTGCGTGTGTGTGTGTGTGTGTGTGTGTGTGTGTGTGTGTGTGTGTGAGAGCGGGTGGGTGAATGCACAGAATGAGTTGGTATTCACCGCCAAGGATTGCATTGTTTTCAGGTTGGAAACTGAAATAACATTTAAATCATAGCTCACTAAAACTCTTCATTTAAATTCATACTAATGGAATTATTTCAGAAGGGTTAGGAGCTCCTTAAGGCAGGGTGTCCCACCCCATTTACACAGCAATTTTTCCAGTGTTATTAAGTGCTGTTTTGTCAGTGACAATTATTTGGACTTGATAAGTGTTGACTGGAGTGTTGTTTGTTCAATCATGGAGCGGATATGGCTCTGGGGCGGCTGGTCAACATGATTGAGAACTGTTCAATTAAGTGATGGTGTGGACTATAAACAATGGCCTGGTTTTGTTTTTTCTACTCTCAGGATTAAATTAATACTGGCCATTTTGGTATTCAGTGGTAGGTGAAATATTGGTCTGTATGTGGATTTGTGTGTGAGTGAATTGGATTTCTCACCAATTTATGAGCCATTAGTCAACTTCTTCAGTCAGTTAATTATGAGCACATATTCACTAATGCTGTATGTACTGGTTTTTTAATCAGTTGCATTTCTTTTGCAAGTATGTATAATGTATGAAGCAAATCTGTGTATATTTGCTGGTTAAATGGGTGGTGCATTAAGATAAATATAAAACCATGTGACTGTTAACTGCAGAAATGTTCTGCAGTAAGTAAAATCTAATGTTTGGGTAGGGAGAAACTTTATTCACAGATTCAGTTTTCACAATTTGGAAACCTAATATGTTGTATATTTTTATTGCATAGCTGTATGGCATGCATAATAACCTATAGGAGTTCTACACACTGTGTCACCCTCTTTATGACAGTAAACATGTTAGAAACAATTACCAGGATGAAAGTTGATATCCATGGAATGTCCTTGACATATTTTATATACTTTTCATATCAAGCTTCATGATTCCTAAAAGCAGAACAAACAGAAAAGATTCTTCTTGCTGTTGTGGATCAATACTTGCTGGTCTTCCTGAATGATCTGAACTGCAACATCCATTGATCTCTTTATTGTATTTTTCTATCTGGGGCCTACCTTTTTTTTTTTTTTTTTAACCACTGATGCTTTTTGTTCAGGCCTCTGTAATCACCTGAATATCCTCACCTCTCGTCCTGCCTGTTTCTTTCATTTACATGTCTTCCCTCCGCCATATTCTCCTTCCACAGTATTTCTTCTTTTGTGTGTGTGTGTGTGTGTGTGTGTGTGTGTGTGTGTCTGGGATCACAGTTACATTTCCCCGGAAAGGGCTACTAGACGGATCTCCTCTGAAGCTGGTTGCTGGAGTTTGGGAGTCCCATGGCGGTGAACCCCCTGGGAGGCAAAGCAGAGAGCGGAGCAGCAGAACTGAATACTTAGTGTTCTCCTGGCTTTGAAAACTCTCTGTATCATACAGACGTGACTGGACTAATCATGTCATCCTCACTTCTCGACGTGACTTACATGGCTATGCTGATGGGATATTGATATTAATTATCTGCAATGCCTTGGATCTTGACACTGTCAATGTTTACATGCTCTTAACCTGATTATGCCAGTAGCCGTCTTTTAGGTTAATATATATACATGTCATAACTGGGTTATTAAAAAAAATCAGGTAGCCTCATACTGTGATAATGAGAACCCTGGTTGAGATCTCTGGCTTCCTCCCTCATTAAAGTGGTTACTGTTGCATGGAAACATCTTACTGCTTTCACTTTTGTTTTACTCCACAAACTCAGACTTGCCCAGCTTTATGGGCATATATCGATTCCACAACCAATAAATAAATAAATAAGCACATAAAAGAAAAACAGTTCTTGGTGTCATCATGTTGTTCCCCTTTATTAGTAATACACTGCTGCTCAGTCAAATCGGCAGAAGAGAATTGGCAGTTAGTTTAAAT
>OMLF01039366.1:7774-26314 GCA_900302615.1 Holocentrus rufus | reverse complement strand
GTTATCAATTTAAAATGTATTGTTTCTTTTCTGCATTTTTCAGTTCATCACAGTTTACAGCGATAGTCTACTTGACTCAACAGTTTATTTATTTGGAGCTGTTTTAGTTTAATGGCTAGTCTTTCAAGAGTCCATATTCAAATCTATATCTATCTAATGTACAAGTACAATGTTACCTGAACTGTTAATGAGTACCAGAGCCAATGAGGATACATGGATGATTTTGGTGTTAATAGTCTCATCACTTAATGGTTAAGCAGGTAACTGGAAAATTTACCAAAAACTTGATGTATTTATGTACTCCCTGACTTGTGACAATGATTTCTTTAGTGGTTCTCAGTCCTGGCTCTTAGGATTCAGAGTACTGCTGGTACTCTGAGGTGTAAAGCAACCCTTGATTAGATGGCTAGAATATAAAACAGCAGGTCCGTGGCTCCCCAGGACAGAGATTGAAAACCACTGGTCTGGTCTTCAGGGTGAGTGTCTGAGTAGTTTGTATTCAGCTAACAACACCCCTCCCTTTGTGTCCTCCCCTTTCTTTCAGTGGTTTGAACTCCATGTTATTGTGTTCTTTTGTTTGTCTTTTCTCGTGGATTCATATGTTTTTGTAGGCAGTGTGTTGTGGTACACCTTGTTCACTTTACCAAGGAGAGAGGAGAACCAAGTACACAAGCTAAATAATTCAGCCTGCATCCTGCAGCCACTCCTAAATAACACATGGGAGTAAGACAAGGGGTTTGGGGCGGTGAGAGAGACAACACATGCGTCGACAACAATATATGATACAGCCTTACTGAGTTTTTGAATCATTTGGACAACTATGTGTTCTCAGTTTCACAACTGTTTTGTGTTTTTATAGATATTGATATACTAATATAGATATAGATATGTTTATGGACCACTGGAGATGGACTACATGGAGATAGGGGAGAATACTCACTTGTTTTTTGACATGAAAGACTATGAAATGTGTTTGAAAGTGAAAATGTGAAAAATAAACTGTCATATATGAAAATTATTTTTCTTTCTCCTTTGAGACAAAAGTCCAATATTCAAATAAAGCTGGAACACCTCAGCAGAAGGAAAGTGGGGTCTAATGTAGGAACACTGAGGAGAAACTGTGTTGTTAGGCCTGGTCTCATTCTGTTAGGTTAAGGGGTTGACAAGCATCCAGCTGCAGACTGGAAGTCAGAATCTCTGATGTGCCAAGCCTCTGGTGTGCCGAAAACAAGACGATGACAAACTAAAAATAGATCCTTGATAATAAAAACTTTGTCAAAATGTATGTTTGTTTTCGTTGACCTAAGGAGACAGGACACTTCCTGCGTACCTAATCCATGAAGACGATTCCCAGGGCTTAGTTACACAATCAACTAACAACAATGTTGTTAATCTGAACTTAACTTTATAATCAAATTAAATGTTCAACAGCCTGTGGTCAGTACTAAAATTATTCTTAGTGTTAGTCTAATGAAATGATTTTTGTGGCAATAAGATGGACTATCATATGTTACTAAAAGTTGACAAAAATGTCGATGAAAATGATTTTTGTAATGATTTTTCGCCAACTAAAACTGGACTAAAATTTTTGAGTCTTTGTCACCTAAAACTAGACTAAAACGATGAAGGATTAAAATGACTAAAATGTGACTAAAACTAATTGCATTTTCGTCTATAAAAAAAAAGGGTGTAAAATTACATCCTGGAAAACAGGATTATTATTAACTATTGGTATTTGGGATGTGGATGCAAACAGCTAACATAGTTAGCTTAATGAATGCAACTAGTTAGTGTTGCTAGTTTAATTGCCTTTCTTTGCTACAAAGGATTTAGAACTGTTGATTAAACTGTTAACATGGACTTTGTGTGAAGTGTCCCACCATATGGTTTTAACAGAGGCCATGGTATAAAATTGCTCTTTACAGCTATTTTTATTGTCCTCTTTATCTGGTAAATCTGCTGTTGCAGCAACTGTTTGGTGTACTGTAAGTAAATTCTGTATTTGCTGAGAAAATAGTCACTTTTTGCTTTTGATTATCTTTTCTACTTCTGGCCTGCCACAGGCCTGGCATGTCAGGAACTTTGTCTCGGAGTCTGCAGCTGAAAGTTATTGAAGAGGTTTCATTGTCTTCCTGGTTGGCCAGTGATGGGCCAGTATATGCGCTGTGTATCATGTGCAATATGTGATCTTCTCCCTTAAGGATCCACAGCCAGAATATTACACGCAACAAAGGTGCTGTGCCCTAATCTTACCCAGGACATCAGATGAGAGCATCTGACTCTGAAGTTACTAACCTTATCAACACAGTCAGTGGGCTGCAGACAAAATCCTCGGTCTTCTACAAAATCAAGTATTATGGATTTGAAATTAAGAGAGGCTGCTATTCCAGACACTGGATTTACAAAAAAAGCTCCTCAGTCATAGACACACTTAACTGGGATCCAACTGATATGGATTTTTAAAGACCTGTATTATGTGAAGCTGCTGAAACCTAATATTTTTGTCAATATTCTTTCAGTCTGCCCATGTTCATGCCTAAAAATGATTCAGTGTTCTATGCCCCAGAACTGTATTTTAGTCAGTGTGAAATAGGCTGTGAAGCAGCATTTAGACTAGACCATAACGAGACAATAAAAGTCTCCAGTGCAGGAATGATAATAATAAACACATTCTTGTGTAGTGATCAAGTCTGATCAAAATGTCTCATTAGAAGTTAATCTGGTGTAGTATTGATGAGGATCAACTTTATTGGCCAATTGTGCTTATGCAGACATGGAATTTGATGTATAGTAGACTGTAGTACTAACATATATCACATAATATACAAGGTATGTCCTGACTATGCAAAGTATTGATATGGCCAAGCGTTTGATCAATACTGCAGTGAATATGTCAAATCAGAGGTAGATAACTGGCCGATATCTGATGTTTACAAAAATGCCACTGTTAGCAGACCAATATATCGGTCTAATCCTAACACACACTCACACCTGCATGCACACGTGACCCCTGCACCACATCTCCCCGTCCTTTGCACAGCTGTCTGGTCAAGTCCAAAACCATGTAAACTGAAGTCTCGAACCAAATTTCCCCAAGGTGGCGCTACAGCAAGCATGTAAAATTCAAACTTAGGCCAAATTATGAAGTCCATCACTGCACTTTTATCAACAACTGTAAAACTAATTAAACCTAACTAGTCTTACAAATTTTCTTCAAATTATGCAAATATGGCAAAACAGCATCTTCATGCCATCCCCAACAGAATGATTAGAGGGAAATTTCATTTTATCAAAATCTGAGCCGACAGTGCGTAAAAATATCTGACTGTAAATGCTACTGTCCACTTGCACTGTAATTTCTTGCTTACTAAAAGTCTAATCTACATTATTCTGGAATGTTAGGTTGCTCACTGTGTAAAATTTCAGAATGTTATCTCAAAAACTGAATTTTCTACAGAATTTAGAATTTTGCTCCCATGCAGTACATTGTCCCCAATGGAAAATAGAGCATCTTTAAACATCAGGATTTCAAAAACAGAATGATGAATCTCCATTTAAATAATACACCAAAAACAATCACTATGCCTTTTGCGCCAAATTTCAGTTTTTTTCATAAAATTGGACAATTTTACATCAATTTGATTTCCACACTAATATGCGGTTGGGCTGTTGACTTCTAAAGCTGTCAGCAGCCAGTTCAGTTGTCTGCCCAGGTGGCGCATCCTTTTAGGAGCCTGCTTATGGTACCACAAGTTGCAGGTTCAAGCCCTGGGTGGTGCAGTGAAGATACATTTGTGAGTCTTCTAACTGACATGTGGGGTTCATTTCTTTTCTTCTTCTTTCCAAAACTTTGCACAGCTTTCCAGTGAAGTCCGCGATGACGTAAACTGAAGTTTGGAGCCAAATTTTCCCAAGGTGGTACTATAGTAAGCGTGTAAATTTCAAAACTTTGGAAAATCATTAAACATCAGGATTTCTAAAACTGAATGACTAGCTCTATGTAAATAATACACAAAAACATTCATGGTGTCCAGAGTATTCTTTATTTCTCACAAAATTTGACTTTTTTTTTTTTTTTAACATCAATTTGATTTATATTCTAATTTGAGCTTGCGCTGTTGACCTACAAAGATGTCAGCAGCCAATTCAGCTGTCTCCCTAGGTGGCACATCATGTTAGAAGCCTGCCTATAGTACCAAAGGTTGCAGGTTCAAGTCCCAGGTGGTACTGTAAAGATGCATTTGTGCATCTTCTGACATGTGGGGTTCATTATACTGAATGTAACTGATGAATATTCTGTTTCCTCTACTGCTCATATTGTTGTAATTCTCCCAGGACCTAAATTTGTTTTCCACACTAAAATGGGTGGGTTGTTGGGTTGTTGACCTACAAAGCTGTCTGCAGCCAGTTCAGCTGTCCACCCTAGTAGCTGTTTGGAGCTTGCCTATGGTGCTGTAGGTTGTGGGTTCAAGCCCCGGGTGGTGCAGTGAAGACACATTTGTGAATCTTCCAACAGATATGTTGAATTCATCATGCTGAAACTTCTTCTACTTCTTCCAGCACTTCTCCACAACTACTGCCCGGCCCCGTCCCATCACTGCACAGCAGCTATTATCTTTCATTTTGTTTTTGTCTCACTCACGGTACTCTTTATTCATTTTTAATGCTGGCATTAAATTTCTTTTTCTTTTTTTTTCTTTTTAGGCTATCAAGCTACATGGTGTCGCTTGCTCTTTCTCGGTCTGGCTGCCTTTTTATCCACACCCTCCCATTTCCACCATATTCCTATTTTACATGCTTATATATATCAGTAGAAGTCTTTTTCCATCACTGTACCACCTGCCATGTTCCAAATGCTGTTAAAATTTGTCTTTGGTGGGTAACTCAATAAGGTTGACCCATTGCATTGGACAGTTTAATTTTTAAGAAGATAAAACTTGAACGCACCAATTATTGGTCTTTGATCTTTTCCTATTGTCCCTGCTGGTCACCATACACTCTCTCTGGTTGTGAGCTGGACGACACTATGTCTCGTTTTTACTGAACCATGCGTACTGGCCCCATATATCAGTCAGCAGGTTTACATGCACAATTGCAATCAAAGTCTCCATCTCTGTCAGGCCACAGACAAGATTTAATTGGACTGAGTCATGTAGACTGGTCCCAGTTTACATGACTCAGTCAAAGAACTAGCCTCTGTCAGCATCTGACAAAGATTTTGTTCCGGTTGACAAGAGGAAGAAGTAGACTTTATTCTGGTTGAGCCTTTGCGTCACATAGTGGAACAAAGCAATGGTAGAAAAGAAAAAGTTAGCTGTTCCTTGTTTTTTGTCCATCCGTGTATTTAAGGACATCCAACTCCTTCAGCTGCAGCAACACGAAGTCCATCTCCTCATCGGTCCAAAAATGCACATTGTTTTTAGCCTTAGCATTGCCCATCATACTGCCTTGGCTTTCTGTTCAACTTCCAGGTGTCACACCTGTGGCTGTGGCACCTGTGCCTGGCAGCCTCCGCCATCAGTGTGTGAATGTGTGTGTGAATGGGTAAATGTGAAGTGTACATTGTAAAGCGCTTTGAGTGGTCGGTAGACTAGAAAAGCGCTATATAAATATAGTCCATTTACCATTTACCATGTAACCTCGATATATTACCTAAAATTGACTGGAACGATTTCAGCCAGACCAAAATGTTTACATGACGTTAGTAGTGTTACTGACTGTAACACTAGTATCCGCTACTTCTTTTCTCCTCTCAGTCTGCTGTCCGTTGCTTCCTCTGAGCCTTGGAGCCACAGCCCTCATGGTACCTTGGTTGAATAGTGTCTTTTCTCCAATAGTCACATAAATAGACCCAGTAAGGTCAGTAGAAACCACTTGGGACTATTGGAGAAGACTTGCACTCTGATCTGTGTGTGTACCGCCATGGGCAGCTTGTTTGCTGCTGTTTGTATTGAAGTGATGGCTTGTTTGGTTGCTTCTTTGGACTCTGCCCTTTTACCTTGCTGAACTGTGGAGAACTGCTCTTAAGACTGGAGGGTTATTTCAACAAATAGGATTGCACGAGGTAGAGAGATCTAGTTATCATGCATGAAATTATTTCTGCTGTGTTCATAATGATAGATGATTGGTTAGTGTGGCTGGAAGGTAATAATAAGAACCAGTATCTGGAATTAATTTGACAAATGATCCAAACCAATCCAAATTTTCAGCACGTTCTTCGGCTGAGTTGTGAAAATCCACCCTGGTCTGTTCACTTGGTACTGATGTCGGCCTTTGAAACCGCCGGTGTCTTTTAAAGCCTGCTCGCGAAGCCACTTTTGCCCTTTTGGGATAATAAAGATTCGGACTGAACTGATTGTTCTGTTCCACAAAAAGGAAGAAAGGATTTGGGCTGGCCCTCTCCCACCACTGCACTAATAGTTACAAATGGAAGACTTTTAAAGTGTTTTAGCTGGCTAAAGAAGATGCATTGGATCGCTGCCCAGCTGATGAAATAAAGGGCTTGAGGCTTCCAATTGGGATCTTTACAGAGCTATTTCTCTTACACGGTATCTTGACAACAGGGGCGAAACCTTTCCCATAGAGAAAAAGACTTGTTTTTGTTGAAAATTAATAAGATGTTTTTGAGTAAAATGTTACAGCTGAGAGAACTTGGCACATCCATTTAAGTTTTATCTTAGTACTTCAAGGAGTTTGTGTTTCTATCTGGTCTATGCCTTCAAAACTAATTGCACTCAACAAAGGGATCACATTTGTAACTTAATAAGGTTCCAACATTTTAATATATCAGGTGAAAATAAGGCCCTAAGGACAGTGAAGTTTGCAGTATTTTTCTTAGATGGTTCAGCAACCAAGAGCTTGGTCTTCAGAAAGGTGAGTTTATGTTGGGTAAACAATTTTTATTTTATTATTGTTTTTTCTTTAATGTAGAACTTGTTTTGTTGTAGCTCTTGTTTCATGCTCCTCGTGCTGCAGTAGGTACATTCAGCAGTCTTATTGCTATTACAGGATGCAGTTTTTTATCACACATTATATAGAAATAGCTGCATGCAAAGTGTGTAGTAATTACAGATGAGACTTTCCAAATATTCCCAGGTTATAAATTTGTCTAAAAGATCAGAAAATGCCAGGGCAACTTTATTATCCCCTTTAATGTGTGGCTTAATTACTCTGGAGTGTGGTGTATCCAATTTGGTCTGCTCTCCAAGTGGAAAAGTGGTGTAATTATTGCATTATCAGAAGTTTAAATATCATTACCAAGGAAATACTGGACATTGAATAAAGCTAGAAAAATAGCATGAAATAGAGAAATAGAATGAGTTTTGGTTCAAGAGCCAGAGGCAGTTTTAAAAAAAAGTTGTTCACATCCTACGTGGTGGAATGGGCAGTGAAAAGAAAGTGATGTGTAAATTGGGTAAACCCACAGTGTGCCGGACAGGGTGGCTGGGATGTAAATCTCATAGATTATCACTTCTCTCTATTGGAACTGTAGCAGCGATTGGATGAGCAAACTCACTGCGCCACTTGATTAATGGGCTCTGCGGATCCATCACTTCACTGTGGTTGTTCCTATATTGTTTACCTGCAGGGAGAGGATGTGATTGGTCAATGGAAGCTGGAGGCTCATTTGGACCTCAAGAGAGAACCTGGGCCCATTCTCTTGCAATCCAACCTGCTGTACCAATCGTAGAAACAATTTCAAAACCCAATTTCATTGTCAATGGTACAGATGAGCCGTGTTGAAAGCAAATATTAGTGAAAAAGGTGAAAGCTATATTAATGTGGATAAGAAGACAAAAAGCTTTTAATATGTTTTCTGTCAAAGGGCCAGCCAGAATGGGCGGTTTCCAGATTCCTTCAGTCCAGCCAATTCATATTCATGCACTCAGCCTCCATTCTTTTGGCCCGAGCCATTTGAATGGAGCATAGTGTACACTGTCTGGCATTCTCTGCTGCTCAGTCCCCATCTCTGCCAGCCTGTTAAACAAATGAGTGATGGCCCAGGCCTCACCGCCTGCCTCCCTGGCTGCTGAATTCAAGCGGGGGGGACAGAGGTAATAGAGGGAGGGAGAGGAAAATCGATCTGCCTTTCACAAAGTCTTCATTAGTTTGCCTTGTGTCAAGCGGCTGGGTCAAACCCAATTCCACAGCTTCCTAGAACAAACACAAAGGTCAAGTCAATAAATGTGTGTGTGGCTTGCCACCATTGTGCAAACCCATGCATACTGTTCAGAGGTTAGAAATGTGTTGCACTTCACAACCTGCCATTAAAGTCCCAATGAAATGAGAAATGACTTCTTGTTAACTAATTCTCCTTATAATAAGGCATTTAACAATAAATGCCAAAAACATTCCGCATTCTTTTCTTATATGTTTAAATCAGACCCCTATCACCTTATGGAAAACACTTCATTTTCAGTGGTTACTTCAAGCTTTACCAATAGTCGTATGTCACATTTCCTACCAATAATACAGTTTTTTTTTATCGTCCCCCTCCCCCCTCATCTTATATAAAACCTGCAACTTCATAACTTTCAAAGTGACAAAGTGGCGGTGGAAACCCTGTTAACCTTTGGTTTGCACTGGTGGCCGAAGATTATTCATTTTGATAAATCCATTATTTGTGACAGCTCAACATTATGTGAAAAGCATTTTTGAACCTTTCAACACTCTTGAGCAGTCCCCCCTGACATGTCCTTCCCCAACAGCACATAACAAACATAAATACGCTGAATTACAGATGCAAGATACAGCCACAATGTTGCGTCTTTTTGAGCTTTCTTCGTAGTGTTAAAAAAAAAAAAAAAAAGGAGCGTCTCTTGTCCTAGCTCCCTAACACACAGCTGATAGGTGTTTGGGCTCTTCTCCATTGGTGGGTGGATAATGAAAGAGATCATATCACCAAGGCTTCAGTGTTATGTTTTTCTGTAATGCCTTTGTTGTCAATAATTACATTCCCGCTGGAGTGTTATTTTACTGCTTCATATTGAGCCTCAGTGCTAGCCAGATAAAGGTTTTTAACCAAACAGTCAAAGATATAGATTTTCTCCTTTTCAATTTCATCTTTCTCTCCTTTCTCCCAGACGGCCGTCAGCTGGTATTGATTAGTGTGTAATGTTGCGTTGCCAGGTAGGTTTGGTCTGTTGACTGTATTATCAATGCTGAGCGCTGCTAAGCACCAATCAGCCTTTTGGGAGCTGTGTATTTTATATCCTCCATCAGTTCCGTGAGACTTAGCCCAAGCTTGGCTTGTTAGGAACACGGGGATATATGAGATATAGCCCAGGCCTGATGGGAAATTTCTTTATTCTTGATTTATTGACACGAGTATTACTCAGTGGACAATCGGTGAATGTTTAACAGGGAATAGTGAGAGGGTTCCCTTCACTAAATCCACAGTGAATAAGGGAAAAATGATGTCCAGTAGCTTATTTGCATTCTTATTTTTATGTTATCATTCAAAATGGATTTATGTGGGACATCAGGAGTTGAGGGTCAGTAAGGTTGTGTGCACTCCTGGTAAAATAGTTAGAAAGAAATTAGTTGGGGTTGTCCATAGGGGGACATTCCTGTCTCTATCACCCCCAGCTTAAAATGTTGGCGCTAGCCCTTCTTTATAGCTGCACTTGATAGATCTGCCAGCTCCTTGACAGTTAAGTCATGTAAGTAAATTTGGCCAAACCTTTACCATCTCTTGGCAAATATTTTCATGCCTGAACAATGTGTAATAATCCTAGCAGTGTGGTCTTTATTGTTCCTCCTGCCTGAACCAGCCCCAGAGTTTTATGGCTTGCCGAGGCACTATGCAGGTATCTAGGCTTGTTGTGAGCAGTTTCCAGTCCTCCTTTGCTCCATTCACCCTGCAGCTAAAAACATTTGTTGAATTGCTCCTGGCCATAAGTGACTTGTGAAAATAATTATGTAAGCAAGATGAGAAAAGTCTTCCTTGAGTTTCTCCTGGAAAGTTGAAAACCTAAATCAGGACCTATCCCCTGTCTGCATCTCTGTGCTCTGCCTACTCTGGTAAAATGCAAAATTGTAAAAGCTGTGGTGCGCTTCCTGCCGAAATAATATTTAGCAATTTCATATGAACAAAATGACACTTTTGTGGGAAATGAATTGCCATTTAGCTTTCAACTTCATCGCTGGCCTAAATGGAAATCTTCACATAGTAGCCCCCAGTGCATGACCCCAAACAGGTGGTCTTGTGGAAAAGCATCTCCATTTTTCTCTCCTGTTTGTTGCCCTTTTGTTCGTATCAATGCCAACATCTCATAGTCAACTCTTTCAAAATGACTTGCTTGGCATGCAGAGCATGTGCAGGATATCTTGATATTTACGCATGGCTGCTAAGTGCTCCAATTCCCAGCTGCCTTTGTCAATCTTTCACCACAGCTATTGTTTTTTATATAAAGCTGTGCACAAATTTATACTGTATTTCTATGTCAGGGGCATTTGACTGTTGTACTTATCCCGCTTCCTTAAAGCTGCCAAGGAGGCCAAGGAACTAGGAGTGCCTCTTTTTATACAGTCAGTTTAGGAAGATAATCTGTCAGGTGATGAGGGTGGATCATGCCTTTGAAATGGAGTCAAAAACCTTTAAACCAAATCACTCAATAAATAGAGCAATAATATGTCAATAATATGTGTTTATCATCATCTAAATTAAACAAAAAAGGCACGTGATAGCAAACTATTGCTTTCTCTGCAAGAAATTCATGGGTAATGAGGGTGCTGCTCTTAAATATTTTTCAAGCATAAAAGCAATGAGGCCTATGTCATCAGTTGTAAGATTCAATATCTTGCTGAGCTTGTATTTGTTTGGAGCTGCCATGTGACTGTTGTCAGTGTGGACCCACTCCACTGCAGCTATATGGCAGTACGCAAATGTTGTAGACCCACAAATTCCCCAGTAAAAAGGGTATAACGCATTTTTGCACTACTGTGCTTTTTTTGTAATTGGCAATTATTATTTTTGGCTCTGCTGGCAGGCAAGGCTTGAGGGTGTCTGTCTCGGTTCAGTCTGTCTTTCTACACTTCACTTAAAGGTAACATCTCAAAATCTATTGGGTGGAGTACAGTGACATTTGGTGAGCATATTCATGCTCCTCAGAGGGCGAACCCTTTCAGCAGTTGACAGGATAGCATCACCCTCAGACGAAAAAGACAACTTTGCACACAAGATATCACAAAATGTAATTAGTGGATTGCCATAAGCCTTTGAATCTTGGTGACCTTTCTTTTAGTGCCACCCTCACCCACCCTTTTCTATAGCTTTGTTTAATTTTTTACATTAGTTCCAAATGTGAGTTAAGAAAATAAAAACAGAATAGGAACATGCTTTATCAGGGTCCAAAATACCCTTTTTCTGACTTAACCCAGACAGACACATTTTCACCTCTGCACATCCACTGGTTTAATTCCTTATGGGTAGCATTTTGAGTTGGTTTAGTTTAAAGACTTGAGGTCTCGACAGTGTATCATGTGTAATGGAATGTTCTTTTAAAAATGAGTTGTTATAGGATAAGTTAGATGGTAGGAACTGTAACCGCTGAACACATGTATTATTCAGTCTGCGTTCAGTATTTCTTCAAAAAATCTTAAATGTCTTAAATTCACATTTACTAATAAAATGCCTTAAAATAGTTTCACAAACTTTGTCCCCTGGCAACCACCGTAGCATCTGTCTGGATGGAATGGAGGAGCTAGTTAGTTAGCTAACCTGCAAACACTCAAAAATACATGTATTAACTATAAAACAGAGAACCACAATTTTAATACAGGGGTCTAAATGACTTTCAGCACAGAAATTGGCATTCTACCTTGATATAAGATAATAAATTATCTATCTGTCTATCTATCTATCTATCTGTCTGTCTGTCTATCTGGGGTGTGCCAATACATCATTTCTTCGATGCATCGTGACGTGACATGTGACAATCAATAACAATTAACAAATGTTCAAAAATCAATTATTTTCCATGATAGCGAAACACAACCGCAGCACCCGAAAGTTGGCCGGAACGAAAAAAGCCGCCCGGACAGTTTTAAAGGACGGACTCATAACAGACTGTTAGCCAACATGGCAGCAGCTAACTCGCTGGCTACTGTCACTGAGCAGGAGGTTCACTCTTTAGGGTTAAAATCCAACGTGTGGAGGCATTTCGGTTTTTATGAACATGAAGACAGAAAGAGCTATTTGTTTTGTATTAAACTTGCTAGTACTGAAATCTGTGAAAAAGGCTGAGGATCTTTGGTTACAAGTTTTATTTTTAAAGGATTTTGTTCGGAGGTCTTTATTTTCTTTTACTGAATAAGCAGAATAAGCTATTTGTTTTGTATCAATCCTGCCAGTACAGAAATCTGTGAAAACAGCAGAGAATTTTGGTTAAAAGAAGTCTTATATCTAAAGGCACTTTATGTATTACACTTTATGTAATAAGACCAGCTTTTTGTCATTTGGTCTGTTATAAATAAAAGATAAGGTAAATTTGTTTGTTTACCTTAATTAATGAATGCTGACAAATATACCTTGTTTAAAAGAAATCATATATGGGGAAAAAGATGCATCAATAATCATGATAATCGTAATAATCGTTATAATCGTTTAATAATCGAATCATAGCACCCTGAAACGTAATTGAATCGTGAGGTGCCTAAGATGGCACACCCCTACTATCCATCTATCTATCTATCTATCTATCTATCTATCTCTCTCTCTCTCTCTCTCTCTCTCTCTCTCTCTCTCTCTCTCTCTCTCTCTCTCTGGCTATAAGACAATTGTAATTATCAATATCTTTAAGAACAAATATTCATTTTTTTCTAGGGTCGGGCAAATTAACACGTTATTATCGCGTTAACGCATTATTTACTTAACGCCGACAATTATTTTATTGCTCGTTACCTTATTATTATTATTATTATTATTATTATTGTTATTATTTTGAAAGTCCGTTGCTCACTGGCTCTGAATACACAGACAAACCATGGGTCACAGGAGGGATGGGATCAGTATTGGCTTAGGATGGGCGTCATCACACGTTTCAACCAATTAGAGCATTAGGGGCGGGCCTAAGACTGGTGCAGCGCTCACATGAATGGGAAAAGAAAAGAACTGACGGGGACAGAAAAATGTAGAAAGTTCCTGAACTCTTACATGGACATTTTCATTTAAATCTCTTCCAGACGGCAGAGTTGATAGAAGCAAAGTTATTTGTAAATTTATTTATTTGTATTTAAAAATAGCAAATACCTTAGTTTTATATTTGATTTGATTACATTATTGTTTAAGTTGAGATTTATAAGAAATGTTTTAACTACTACTGTGTAAAGGGAAAAAGCACTTTATTTGTTTAAAGTATTTGCAAGCCAAATGTTATTGCACATTTCTTCATATAGCAGTACTTTGAAAATAAAAGTGACAAAAAAGTGGACAATACACTACTTTTGAATTCATTATTGAATTTTGCACATAATAATGCGATTAATTGCAGAAAATAATGTAATTAATCGCGATTAAAAATTTTAAGCGTTGCCCAGCACTCATTTTTTCACATTAATAAACATATTCTGACAAATGTTCTATAACTCAAGAAGTTATTGTCATTTTGCCTTACGCAATAATACTTATTTACTTAGAAGATCACGCCTGTATTTTCATATTGGATGTTTATTTTTATTGCAAAACTGGCCTTAAATTTGATTAAACTGTGGCATTAAAAAGTCTTACATTTAACTTGCTGATACAAGTAGACATCCTGTTTATGGTTGTGAAAGTGGTGGCTACACCTCCACCCCCCAATGGCTGGCCCCCACGCAGAGAGCATGAAACGTCTTGTGATGCTGTTTGCCTGTCGTACTGTCCGCCATCACTGAGCAATTGAAAATGCAAGTGGATATGAAGGGGAGGTTGGCCCGGGAAAATGACCCGGAAATACCATCACCTGGCAAGTAAAGGCTGTGTGTCTCTTAAAGTGAATGGCATTAACCTTAACTCCTAGCTAATCCTCAGCTTAAGACCTGCATTACCCTCACTCTGCCCCGCCCTGCATCTAGCTGTAACCCTGAGCCCACAAATTACTCAACTTTATTTACACTAACCTCTCTCTGCCAGTCAAAGCTGACCTTAACCCGCACAAGAAACTTCCCCAAAACCTTGATACCTTTACATCTCGACTGGAAAATCAATTGCGTGTCATAAGTTTCCCACTGAAGATTTTTCCCAGACCCTGTAGCCGTCTCTGCCTATCTGTCAGTGGTGAAATGGTGCAGAGAGGCTCCCAGTGCCTTTTCCTTTCTAATATCTATGCAGCCCGAGGGCCTGGCACGTTTACCAATGTCATTTCTATTTCATGATGTTTAATGTGTCAAACCTCCCAGCCCCTGTCTCTCCATCTGTCTTCAGCTTACCGTTTTTTTATTTATACCATCTCAGATGAAAAAATGCATAGATGCTCATGGTAATGGGCAAGTGTAATTTACATGACTCAAGAAGCTTTATGTTTTGATGCGTGTTTACAGACCTGATCACAGTGAATGTTTAATGTGCTCGTATTCCTTCCTATAAAAGAGAAAATGTGTGTACACACACATTTTCTCTCGCCTGTGTGTGTGCTAGCGGCAGAGGCTGCCTGGGCTCAGAGATAGGGATGAGAGAGATGCAGTAATATTTTTTACAGAGGTGCACACTGTTTCTTAGATCCCCACATAGAGAGAGAGAGAGAGGGGGTGGATATATATAGAGAGAGATTAAACTCACGAAAGCATAAACACAGACATGCCTGGTAAACAACCCCAGAGCAACCAAACCAACAAATCAACCACCATGAAAAATGGGAAAGTTAGGTTATACATGCTTGTTAGCATTCACAGAAGTGCTTGATGAAGTTAATTTTATCACTTTCAAGTTCTGACTAAATCTAGAGCATACTTTTCTTTGCTTTTTTGTGTTGTACATTTTGTTTTCTTGTTTTAGCCCTGTTTGAAGATGACCATGTGTTGTGGTGGTGCCGTTGCAGGCTCCCTTTCTGCAGTAATATAACAGGTTAAAGGGGCAATCAGAATGTTTTTAGCACAAAATAACCTCTTTGTGTAATGTTTCTGTTGGATCTCTGCTCTAATTAGCAGCTTATTTGGCACTATGGAAAATATGTTCTGTATTGTTTGTTTCAGTTATAGGCTAACGTAGACCATGGTACACTATTGCAATGACCAGCTCTAAGCGCCGCATCCTCATGCATAGTCAGTAAGAGTATATCCAAACTCTACTTCTATATTTGTTCATCTGAGTGCAGCCTTCCCACTCGGACTAAGCATGAAGGGGCTGGGAGGAGTTTGGACATGAATTATCAACTTCATGGAATTCATCATATAATTCAAGTAGATGTGTTTCATCATTGGTTTACTTTTCTTAAATAAAGTCATGAATGTAACTTAAGCAATAAAGAAAGTCCATGGGTACAACTCCTTGACCAAGTGGTCTTTCTTCTCCTGTACGTTGGCATCAGGTTGATCTGCTCTGCCATTGCCACATTCAGTTCAGCCTCTGTCGGCCTCACTCTTTGTAATGTTTCCTCTGTATGTTGGTTTCCTGCACAATAAAACATATTGTGCGAAACACAGCATACCATGAAGAACGCACTGACTTTCTGTGGACTGTAATGTAATGTGCCACCTGACTTACTCAAGCATCTAAAACACTGCATTTTCAGCATGCCAAATGTTCCCTCTTGCCCTCCACAACACTTTGTTGAGTCTGCATTGTTGCTGAGTTGTTGGCATAATATATTGCACAATAAGCCTCAGTCAGAAGAGGTGTCCATTGTCTCCAAGCAGCCACCCATCCAGAGCTGCTGTGCCCCGGAAGGCTGCCAGATTAACAGGTGATTGGCTTTGTACTGAGATTAGACATGGTCCTCGGGGCTCTTCTCGCAATGGCTTAATTTTTTACCAAAATAGCAACATCTGCGCTCCCTCATTTAGATATACCTCCCATTTCGATGTGCCTCCCCTCCCAATGAATGGGTAAAGTGCATTTTCAGGTCACCAAAACACCAATCCGTCATAGCACTGGATGTGATTTATATATACTGGAAAAGATCTTTAATGGTAATGTCATTCTGACTTTAAAGTCCATGTTTTAGCCTGTGCAATTCTTTCGTGTAGTTTAGCAGCTGTGTCCAAAACATTTTCATTTAAATCAAAGTTAGTTGTGCTGCTCCCAATTTCTTATTGATTTAATACAGTATTGATTCAGTCTACTGGTCCATCAAGATGTTTTATTTTCTGTGAATTTCCTGAACATCCAGATTACCATCTGGTAGATTCCTTCCTGTGAAAAATCCTCTGGTACACAGGAAGTGATGCACCTTCATTAACGGAAAATCCAACGTGAAAGACGTCACAGTGCTGGACACACTGCCTGATTGGCAGGTGATCTGTGTGATGTCAGTGTAAAAACACCACAGCAATGAGTGCAAATCCGTCTCAAGGAAATCAAGGATTAGCACTTCAGGGAGGTGTAAGGCAGGTTTCACTTCACATTTTACAGATCACTGCCCCAGGAGCTGTTGAGGAAAATCCTCTTGCATCACACTGCAGTGACCTCTCTGGAAAATAGCCAACCGGTGTTTCAGTTGTTGTCAGGGCCTGACAGCTTCTCTGTTATGTTTCCATCATCTTACCATGCTACCTGATCCCATATGCAGTATTGTAAGCAGGTGTTGAGCAGAAAGTAGGCTTGGTTCCTGGGTAAGCTCATTAATATGCCCTACTGTCTGGGTAAAATAGGCTGCTGCCAGTGGCAGGGTTTCCAAACATTTTATTACCTGCATTATGATGTGAAACAAAAAGAAAAAAACTGACTCCAAGAGAAATAGCTGATCATTGCAAAAACTTGAATACTCACCAGAGGCAGAAAAGTAAGGTGGAATATAGATTTTGAGAGTAAGCTGGTCATATTCTGAGAATAAAGTCGTAATACTATGACAAAAAAAATAACCTCATAAGATAATGAGAATATAGTTGGAATTTTACAAGAAAAAGTCATTTTTATGAGAATGATATCATAATATGATAAAAGTCATAATATTACAGTAATATTACTTACTTTTACATAATATTAAGATTAAAGTCATGATATTCTATCTGAAGTAACAATGAAAACTTATTCAAGTCAATAGAGACACAGCAGCATTTGCAGGCAGAGTAATCCGTAAAATATCTGCTCCCACAAATGTTCCCACAAATGTTCCGCCTCTTTTTTCCCCCCATGAATAAATCTTCTTCTGCGTTGTATGACCATTACTTGGAACACTGGAATATTGCCAAGTGCATTTATTTGACTCCCCATTTGTCTGGTTTTTTTTGTTCTTTTTTTTGACGTTCAGGAGGCAGATTCATTGCTCCAACCCAGCAGATGGAAACCCATCTCATTTGCATTGTATTTTGTGGCGACATTTTAAAACGTTAGCTTGACGGCTGAATGGAAACGTTCGTATTGGCCTGTTGAACACTGGTCGCTCTCCTCACAGGCCATCGAACAGTTTGTGCACATTTGATAAACATTGTGAACATTTATCTTCTTCTGTCTCATCTCTTCTTTTTGTTCTTTATTAAATATATTTTTTGAGGGATTTGTCTTTAATTTCCCTCTTATCTTTATTTTAATGACTGGCATTCATGGAACAATTTATCTTAATTTTTCTTTTTTATTTACTTGTGTTGTGCTGTTTCTCCTGTTTATATAAAGCACTTTGTACTGGGTCCTAACTGAAGGCTGTATTATTTTTATTCCTCTTTCCTACCTCTCACTATATGTCTTTTTCTCACCCTGCTATTAGCATCCTCTCCTTCTCTCTCTCTCTCTTTCCCTATCTCCCTCTCTCCCTCTCTCTCTCTGTCTTTCTCTCTGTCTTTCTCTCTCTCTCTCTCTCTCTCTTTCTCTCTTTCTCTCTCCAATTGAGATGGCAGGCAGTCATGCATCACACACGTGTGTGTGTGTGCATGCGGTTCCACATGCTGGCTGGCTGTCTCTTGTTATCTGCCCAAGAGGCACATAGTCACTTGACTGCCCTCGCTCTCTCTTGCTCTCTCTTGCTCTCTCTCTCTCAGTCACACACACACACAAACACACTCTGCACCCGTCAGAAGGGCGTTGGTCACAGGTGTTTCCCCCAGGACAGACTAACAGCTGAATTCAGTTTCAGTTTGTCTCTCTCTCTCTCTCTCTCTCTCTCTCTCTCTCACACACACACACACACACACACACACACACACACACACACACACACACATTTGCCCCCATGCTGTCCCACACACATTCCCTCAGCTACAGATTACTCACTAAGAGCAAACAGGGTCATTAGCCCTCAGATCTTTGTACAGCAGTCAAAGATTTTTCATTCTCACTGTGTGTGTGTGTGTGTGTGTGTGTGTGTGTGCGTACCTGTTTTCCACTGGTGTGTGTTAACATGGTACGATTTCTCTGCCATTAGCCATTCTGCTGATAAGACAGGCTTGTAGAGAGGGGAGGACAAGGTT
>OMLF01039365.1:25929-48123 GCA_900302615.1 Holocentrus rufus | reverse complement strand
CAATATGTAGTGATAAAAAAAGTTAAACTTTTTTTTTTGGCATGCTTGCTACATCGAAATTCTGAGTGTTTTAGTTTGAGCCCCTTTCTCCCATGTGTGTGTCCATGGTCCTCGTGTCAGTGTGAGCAATTTCAGAGCGCTTACCTTGCCTCCCCTCATCATTGGTGTAGAGGCCTCCATCACTGCTGTTGCTCACACTGCTGGTCTCACTGACAAAAAAGAAAAAGAAAAAAAGAAAATTAATGGAATTAATGGAACTAAGGAATAGAGAGTTCTCACCTGTTGACATATATTCTCCCTCTCCGACACACACACACAGAAACATACAGTAGCGCTGACAGTGGACCTGCAAGTTCTGGAAACAGGTATGAAAAAGCAAAAAAAAAAAAACACTAACCACCTGTCACTCATGTCCTCATCTGAGCCCTTCTGCTCCTCCAACTCCATCTTCTCCTTGCACCCATCCATCGGTGTGGAGATTGGGTCCTCGCTCTCCACCACCACTCCTTCGTCTGCAGCCTCCACACCCAGCCGGTGGGCGGCCAGTTTCCTCTTCTTCACCCGGCTCTTCCCTCCCCCTGGCCCTGCCATCCCGCCTCCACAGAGCTCCATAGCACCCCGTCCCTCAGCCGCCCCCAACACGGGAAGCCTGCCCCCAACATGGCTCTTGGGGACAGGCGGGGGTCCTAATATGGTGGAGGAAGGAGCGCCCGGTTCCAGAGGTGGGTCCACAGCCATGCGTTTGACTTTACGCCGCCTCCTAAGGCTACGGGTGCCCTCTGCGGAGCCCAGGACCCCCAGGTCGTCCTGCCAGAGTGGACGCTTGCTCCGGCCCATGTCAGCTGTGAGGGGGGTGCGGCGCTTTGGGCCCAGCTGTTCATCTGAGTCGCTGTTGTCACGGGCATGGCTGTTAGCAGCAGAGACACTCCCTGTGTTGGCACGGTAGTCCTACAACAAATATTAAAATGGCAAATATTGGATTGAGATACTGATACTCAAATACTAAATACTGATACTACAAAGATTTTGGATGAGTTAAGCTTGAAACTTGAAAATGTCAAACTTCGGGATGTCTTTTAGGCCTAAGCAAATGAAGAGCAAGGCTAAATTTGTGAAACAACATTAAATCTAAATAGGATGGTATCAAACGAAACCCAGGTCTTGGCAGAATGGAATATGAATCATGATCCAGACGTACACAGTCAAAATAAAACTCCAGGGCACCGAGTGAACTACAGAAGAGTCCCTCTCAACCCTCTCAATCTTCTGAAGTGTCAAAAACAACGACACTCCAGACACTCCTTTCACCCTCTCTCATTACTCACTCTCCCTCACCTTGTGTTCATCTACACTGGACTCTGAGCCCTCACTGAGGTGGCCTGTCTCCCATGGTGGGTGGGGGTTGTCGGAGCGTCGTTTTCTGCCCCGCCGCTTTCGAGCCTGCCTCTTCAGCAGACAGCCCACAGCCAGTGCATGGTCTCCACCATCCCCAAAGCCACCACGCGCCGCCTGCTCTGAGCTCTCCTCCAGTGCTGACACCAGGTCATGGACCAGCTCGTCCATTGTCCTGCGAAAGTGCCTGAATTAAGAGTACATCACATGTCAAGCCACTTCAAAGCATCTGAAGAAGGCAAGCTTTTTGTATGCATGTGTGTGTCTTGTGTTTGACCAGTTTTGCCTGCAGGAAAAGCATGGGTACTCTTGGGATGTTCAGTGCCACACTATGCCTTGAGGAAACGTTTGTGTTTATGTATGCCTAATATACTAAATAATTTGCCATATGTGGAGGAAAACCACGGGCAATCAGTGACACAGAAAATCTTACACAAACCATTGTGCTTTTGTCGGCACAGCCAGCTCTCTGGTAAGCAAACAGTGGCAACAAACAGCACTAAATTACCTCAGACGCAGTTCGATATGTACTTCATAGGTTTACACTGACCAGCAGTTAGATTAGCTAGTATGCTAGCAGTGTTTTGATTAGACTCTTCCTCTTCTTTCGTCGTGCTAAATGCTAAAACTGGATGTGCCTCTTACTGCTAATGTTACAAAGTCTTTCTGGGTGTGACAAGATTTTAAAAGCTGGTTAATAAACTCCCTCGGAACTAGGATTAGCACTTCTATGCTTGCGTTCCCTGGCTGTCATTAGCTTGATACGCTACCAAAGTCAACTAAGCTAACTTACAACAAATAGCCAGAATTCATGTTATAAAAGCTAGCTAACAAACTCATACCATGCAACTAACCTTAACTATCGCTAAATCAGAACTTCGCCGCGTTGAAAGTGGTAAGTTTTAACGAGTGTCTCAAGAAAATAAACAACAAAGAAGCCGTTTAATATCCTTGGCTGAGATGATATTAGCTACTAGCTAGTTAGCATAGCTAGCTTACTATCCGGCTGATTCAGGAAAGTCGAGTGGACGTGAACAATATGTTAACGTTACGTATCAGTGAATTCAAACACCACCTACCAGCCCGTTCCCGCTTTACCGATGGTTTTTAGATTAGCTGCACGGAACATGAAAGCCGTCAAATGCCAAGTACCTTCAACCAGAAACAACCGACACACATTTACAAACGACAGACACCATTCTGACACAATAGCTAACGTTAGCTAGCTAGATCAATATGCGACAGGAGGAGGATACCGTGAAAGCAGCAAGAGGTATGCGGCCTTCAATTGCGGTCGGAAATATTGAGATTAAGATTACATGTACGCACATGAACGCCCAACATATCTCCAGGATAAGGGGAATTTCCTATGATAATGCCAACATGTGAAATTTAAGGGAATCATAGTAAGCGTGATGTTGTTATTATTATTATTGCTATTGTTATCATTGTTGTTGTTGTTCTATGTAACTTAATCTGTAAAATAACTGCGGGTTCATTTTGTTATTTCCCATCAAATACACTTGAGTGAGGACAAGTCATACAAAATCTAAAACTTTGTCAGTAGGAGTTTAAACGGATGATGAACTTGAAGGCAACAGTGGGTCCTTGTTCCTGAGGGGGCATGTAATATCTTTATTTGAGCACTAGATGACAGTGTTGTATTGAGTGCGCTTTTCAGCGGAGAAAGCTGCAAAGAATCCAAGGATGTATCCTCTGGTTACAGCTCAGTTAGTAGTCAGCTACAAAATGTGTGCCAAAGATCATGAATTTTAACAAATGAATGACAACAGTTTAATATTCATTAGCGGTCACTGGAAGAAGGGAGACTTTGACTTCACCCCATGCGACAGGTGCACTGGTCTTATGTGAATGTCCCTGACTGCATCACAGTCAACATAGGGTCAGCAGACACAACAGGTGTCACAGTATCAGTGTTAACCAATGGTACATTTATACAATTAAATAATAGCATGCATGAAGACAGGGGAATTCATGTCAAGGTAATACATTGTATGACTGGAGTGCATGTGTATTAGTATGTGTGTGCATGTGTGTGTGCCCATGCGTGTGCGCGCACATATGTGAAACTCTTCAAATACCTAAGAAGTCAGAGGGTCTGTGTTACGATGGCCAGTCAGAGCCGTTCTCATGTTTCTGACGGGGGGCCCAGGTAAATTTAGTAAGACGCTGTCCAGCAGGCACACCGCTCTCAGACACTTGACATACTCCCAGAGAGAGAGCTCAGACAGACATGCTCTCTGAACGACACTTAAATCAACTTGACTTAACTTGACAGTCCGCCGCGCCGCTCCTGCAGACACCAAACGTGTAGAGTTTTCATATAGGCACATCTGCTGACTGTCACGACAGCCTGAGAGAGGATCCTCAGATGGAACCATGATATCATTAGAGGAATTTGAAGAGTTACATGATTCTGAACATGATGCCACTGACACCACCTGGAGCTGGGTACAGTAATCTCTGCATGCATGGAAGCCTTGTAAGAAATGCAGCATGGCAAATTATGGGTAGAAGAGAGCATCTCATGGTGAACTTCACCATCATCATGAACGTGAAGGTGAAGGAGCAGTGTGGAGTGTGCTCTTGTTTCATGCATTAATGCGGTAAATTATGTTTTGCAGGATTCAGTTTAACACAATTCTCCTGTAAGTTGTTAATATCTCTGAATTTTGAATGCACCCAAATATTTCTATACTTATATGCCCTCACTTATTTCCAATTGTGTTGGGACGTTCTCCAGTTTTACATAAATGCAGTGCAAAAGAATGACATGCTGAGGAAAGACAGTGTACTTGTCTTTATCTGTGTGTGTGTGTGCAACTGACTGTGCATACCAGAGAAAGTGTGTTTCTGGGGTGAAGTACCCGGTACTGCTGGCTTTAAAGCAGCTGAGACAGCGAGTCCCGGGGTGTGTGTTTCGGTAATCCCCCCTGTAAGACAATCTGATCTGACTGCAATTCATGAGGGGGGGAGCGGGTGAGAAATGAGAAGGAGGGTAAAGGGTGATTGAGAGGTGAACTGAGGATGAGGTGGGTAGAGGGGGTCTGGTTGAAGAGATGAGTCAATGGATCAGATGATTGTTTCACTATCCCTTTATATTAAAGAAGTGAACACTTTCATCCCAAAATGATATTTCATCTTTGAAAAAAGCAGCACCTTTGCCATACAAAATGACTGCGAGCGTGAAAGAAAGGCTGATTATGTTATATAAGTTCGCTTTCAACATATAGACATTTTAAATCTGTGTTTTTGGAATGCTGATTTATTCATTTTATTATATTTTGGAATAAAATTGTTCAACAGTCAGTGACTGCAAAAGCTAGAGAATGGGGTTTCTGTCTGAATTCAACCTATGCCAACCTATACCTATGATTATCCTATAAACATACTGAAGTTAAAGAGAAACTTAAGTTGACAGAGTTCAGAGTTCTTGTTCATGTGCCCATATGCAGCAGTTATGATCAGAACACCCACATGGATGTTTATGGATGCTTTAATTTCCTTTCAAGTTAGAATATTTCCTGAGTCATTAGATGGGAGATTTCCCTCATCTTAGTTGTTTCGATCCATTATCAAAGCTCTGCCTAATTATATTATCAAAGCCTCATAATCTTTTCACAGTACACAGCCATAACGAAACAATCTCCTTATAGCTTTTCTCAAATTATCGAACAGATCAAGGGCAGACTGTTTGTACTTTGTAGCACTGTGTCAAATCTTGGCTGCCCCAGCTAATGTTTCTCCCATGTCTTATGACTCTCAGGCCAGTATTGCCTGAGCCAATCACAGGCCAAGATATTCGCTGAGTGTATGAAAGGATTATGCAATGATTGATGTTTACTTGTTAAACCAGTGAGTGAAATGTCATGGAATCAGAATGATTAATAATGTGCAAATCTTAAAAGTAGGTCTCTATGTTTTCAAGATTAAGGTTAAATTTGTAGTGAAATCTTATAATCTAGTAATAGTCAGAATCTCATCATAATGTTGCCAACTGAACAAAGTTTGGCTATGTAACAGAGACCAAGGTGCTTGGTCACGTACTGAGTTTAGAAATAAGCGATGAATGAGAATCCTTGTTTTCAAACTAGGTTGTGTCGCAGCTAAATCTGGTGAGTTGTTGCCTGGTTGCACGCTGTGGTCATGTATACAAACCCAAGTTTTTTTTTTGCGCCGATACGCTTAAAAATGTTGGCCCCTGTTCTGCTTAAAAACCACTCTGTTTACCGTTTTTTGGGAGATGTGAGTAGGCTAAACAAATGGTTGCCCCGCCAAAGCATGACTGGCTCTCAGAGAGCTGTCACCTCAGAAAGGAAACCACCTTTTCCAAAGCTGTGATTGGCTGAATGTGAGACCACACCAGCCAAGACACGCCTCCGCAAACAGAGACGCTGAACTTTTGACTTGGGGTACAGCCAAATCAGATCAGCTTACAGGTGTCAAATTAGGTCCTTTCTAGTTTTGTGTGTGTCTGTGTGTGTGTAAAATTTTATTAAAATATGTCATTGGATGTAAAAATACATAAATAAAAGGAATCAGAGGGTTTTTAGTAAATGCAGACAAATAAAAATTAGCATATTTTGTTGATACCTTCTGTGATACACAGGAATTCAGATATTTTCACCGATGGAAAATGTTTTGCTCGGGGTGTTTCTGCTGGACCCATCTCATTCTGTTGGACCTATCTCATTTTGCATTTTGTAGCCTGATATTGGTCCTGGAAGAGGTTGAAATGGAGTTACTTTCATTTGATCTCAAATGCACAGGCTGAGCCCAACTCCTCGTGGTAAAACTTGTTCTTAGAAACATGCCGGGGAGCAGCTGTGCAGCCCATATATTCTTGGTTAGAAAGGAAACCAATGACATTTCACACTGATGTAAGGACAGCCTGCGCAAGACATGACATGCAGCAATACTGACTGCGGCATGATATTGCAATAAGATAGCATGTGTCAACCTGAGTTTTTGAAGGACTGACGTATTTACATTGTAATCAGAAAGGAAACAGGTATCGTTCATGCTGATATGCAGCACTTAAAGGAATATGAAGCCTCTGACATGCAGATAACCCAAAGCCGTGGGATGAGGAAGTGTCAGAATACTCACTTCTCACAGTAAATTGCAGGGTAAGCACATTAGTCACAACTGTGAATTGTGTCAGTGCAACACAGATTATGACTTTCACCAGCTTGTCTCAGAGGCTCGGGGCACATGCATGACAGAGCTAAAACCAACCAATCTTCATACCAAACTATTATCTATGAGGGGAAAAATACTTAGCATGAGGAAGAAATTCCTACAGTGCATCTTTTATTTTCACCTCTGAAGGCCTCCACAAAAGTCAGGTCAGGTGAACTGAAGACTCCGAATTGTCCATAGGTGTTGCCGAGGTTTTTTCCGTTTGTGTGTCCGCCCTGTGACACCCTGGTGAGCTGTTCAGAAGGTTTCTCTGCCCTCCGCCCAAAGGGAAAAATCTAGTCCATTATGCTACACATTCACAAAGCTGCTTAATGTTAGGGCAGTCTCAAGGAACACACTAAAACACATCTGAACTTGCCAGGCCATAAACCACGCGCGCACACACACACACACACACACACACACACACACACAAACACACTAGTGACTCAGTGACTTTGAACCAGACCAGCAAAACAAGAGACAGAACAGACTGACAAGTGACATAGTGATCAGTGATGAGCTGTTTGTTCAGACTGTGAAAAGCTTTCTGTTATCGAACAGATTACCAACCTCCACTCACACTACATATACATGACCTACAATCACAAAACTATGGCAAATTCACTTTATTCTTCCTGTCTGGACCAATGTTTTGATTTATTCACTTGGTTCTTACTTGTGTTTCAAACTAAAATGTGAACAAATGTGAACATTTCAAAAGTAAACAAGAGTGTAACGGCTTATATTATGCCCCATACTGTACATACACAGTCTAAAACTGCAACTGAACCAGCACACACAGCTTAAAGCTGGTATAGACTGGGATGGAAAACCCCTAACAAAGAAATACATTCTTCCCTTTCTCCCAAAGTCCCAGAAAGACCGCAACACAGGCGGAAAAACACTTAACACACACGCACACATGCCGCACACAGACACACATATGCACATGCACACACAGTGTTGACTCTTCCTACAGAATAGCTGCACGTGAGGCTGCAGAAGCATGTAGCCTATCATATTCTGGGCTTTGCTGAGAGACCCTCTGTCATGTAGACATTATTGTTAAGAATTTGGCTGTGTTCCCAGTTCTACCACAGACACACACACACACACACACACACACACACAGAGGGGGAGAGAGAGCGAAAGAGAGGAAGAGAGACCAAGCAGGATAGAGTGCCGGTCGATTAGGTTTCTAAGAGGGAAAATCTTTTGGGTGTCTACTATGGGGGAATTGTATACTCAGTGTAGTGTGTGTGTGTGTGTGTGTGTATGTGTGTGTGTGTGTGAGACTGTGTGAGAGAATACTTGTTTTTACTGGTCTCACTTTTGATATGATAAGCTGTTGAGTTCAGCAGACTGTTGCCAGTCAACCACTTCCTCCTGACACAGAGCTTCAGACGCAGGGTTCAACAGCTAACATCGCATGTGGGGCCACGGAGGGCTGCGATTGGTCAGAAAAATCACCTCACTGCGTATGACTGACTGGGTGACTTCAAAGCGACATGCTTACGTAGCCGCAACCACTTCCCACCGTCATCTGTATCGGCTACAGCAGTTTCTTACAGTGCTCTTTAATGAAACACTGTAGTGTAGCTTATGTATTATAAAGATGCGAAGATTCGAATCACGTGACAATAAGCTCACAATTAGTTTCCCCCATTGAAAAGTTAAAGCACGTGAGCATCTGGGCGACCGTTAGAAATTTAATTTTAAAAAAAGCGATTAAACAAAGAAAGAAAGTTTGATGAAGTAAAGCATCTGCTTGACCTGCTGCAGCAAAAAATCACGAACATTAAACTAATACTTTTAGCGCGTGTCATATGGTGTGTATTAGTTTATTGCAACCCTATTTTACTTTGTGGTAATATGCAATAATATCCCTTTAAAATGTCATCTGTGATGCATTTTACGCTTGACCACCCTAAGATAATAGTTGATACGGTCCCCAAGCTACGTCACTATTTTGTGAATAGCAATTTAACGCAGACAAGAGTTTGTAACAAATTGAGTGCCTGCAAAAAACAAGCTCGTTGCCACAGTGGCAGCTCGAGCGCTGCGTTTAACAACTCAACAGCTCAACGCTGATTGGCCGGCAGCCCCGCTTCCGCTGAAGGTGATGTCATACACTGACAAGGTTCCCTGAGCAAGCAGAGAGGGAGAGAGAGAGAGAGAGAGAGAGAGAGAGAGAGAGAGAGAGAGAGAGAGAGAGAGAGCAGTCAATATTGCAGTTTAAATAGTCACTACGCGCCGCTGACAGCCGATGACTATATCGCACAGCAAAAGACCACATCTCTATCGGGAAATGCCTCATCTATGATGTCCGTTTCTTGTATTGTCATTCGCCGCTAAAGGATCCAGTGTCCGTTTGTTGGTAAAGGCTGTCAACTTGTTCTGCTCACCAGGTAGGAGCTTCATCTGTCTATTGGATGAGATGGGTGATGAATGGGCGTTTATCCGCACTCTTTTTCATACAGCTGTCCAATATGCTGTCTCTGTCAACTGTATGGTCAATATTATATTCTACCTAGACGCTACTCATCTTATCATTCATCGATTAAATGCTCCTGTTATATTGGCATGATGTTAGGAGAGTGTCATTACCACCATCCCCTAAATAGTCTAGTTTTTATTTGTTTCCAATAAGATCCAGGACTGAGGAAATGTAGCTGATGGGTTGGTTGGTTGATATTACATGTATTGCAATGTGAATGTGCTTTATTGCGCCAGCCAAATATTTATATCCTACATTTTCCATTTATATTCGCAAGGTAAATAGGGTTACCAACATGTACTCAGTGATTTTTTTAATTGGTAAAACTGTAGCCGATTGTGTTATGTAGGTCATGTTGTAATGTGAATGTGTACTGATATACCTAATCTGAGATTTAAAATGATTAGCAGTAAAAATTAAAGTGTTGCATGTTCAACCAGATTCCAGTGCTTCCAGGAAAATCCTAATTTTTAAAACTTGTAAATCCATCAGACTAATGAGCATACAATGCTCAAACACAAGTAATTGATATGTAAATATTTGATGTCTCAGGTGGTTTATTGAGGGTATGCATGTATTCTTTTTTTACTGACATAACACATTTTGTCACCAAGCAGTGGTGTCAGTGTTGTGAGACGTTGTTCCTCTTTCTGTTTTAACTGTGACACAAGACAGTCTATTTTTGGCGGAAGTTGTTCGGCACCACATACTTCTAAAGAAACAGCAGCATTTCACATAAAAAGCCCTCCGTTTTCAAAATCATCTGTCTTTGCCCACAGCATTGTAACTCAATGCTTCATTGAGGAGTGAAACTAATGATGTGACATGGTGAAGGTTATCTACAAGAGGTGTTTCAAGCTTCAGATATAGATGGTCAGCTGCTTCTCACATTCAGCTTGTTGGCCCCCACCATCGTCATCCCTAAAATTAGGGCTCCTGTCCTTCAGTGAGGGGCCACACAGGCTCAGAGCAAATGGGCATGTCGGTGTTCCACCTCCATCTTTCACAGTACTGTAATCATCTTTGGGGCCCGCTGCCAACTGTCTGGAGGCAAGAACCCTCTTCCCCACCTTTATTCTCTCACACACATCCTGACCTCACCTTTCTTCAAGAAATTAGTTTACTGTGCACTTACTGGAGTTGTGAAGGCCAGGGAGGATCCGTCATCCTCATCCACTGACGTTAGCATCACAGAAACCGAAATAATCTAGGTGACAAATGGCACCGGTAAAGCTAAAAACTGATTTTCTTTTCTTTTTTTTTCTTTTCTGTTTGGGGCATGAAGTCACTGGATGTTTTATCAGATGTACACAGGCTGTATCAGCTTCTCGTATTTATTGATACATCAAGGAAGATATACAGATTTAGATTCAGAAAACTTTATCGATCCCCGCAGGGAAATTGCTTACCACACTGATCCTGACATTTCAGCGGCTATTGCTTGATAAAAAAAATTTTTTTAACAGCAATTATGGGATTGATCAGTTGAATTATTTACTTACCAGGCTGCTAATGCTTGAAGCTAAATATCAAAGTTATAAAGATATTACAATCCTGCTTGCTAGCCCAAGACTGTTGGCAAAGAGAGAAGTTAAACAGTTTTTTCAGTTTCTTTACGAGGAGCCGTCATAATCTTTGAATAGGAAATAATGGTATTCATTGAGAAGGAGAGAGACAAAAATAGACACAAGCACAGCAACAGAGGATCAATAGTGGGTTAGGAATCGAATCCATGTGCTTGCACTGTATGATGCAATGTGCTTTCAATCAGTCCCTATCAAACAGAACAAAATAGGATGTTCCAGCTGTTTTTGAAGCTTCACGGTCAAAGCCCTCGTTTAGTGAGCCATTTGTTGTTCAGACTTTTAGAAGCATAAACAGTATATGAGAAGCATTTACATAAAGCATGAGAGGTCTAAATACAGCCCGAGGAAAATATGATGAAATTCAATTTTGTGTGTCTCGTGCTGTTTTTGCCAAACCAGAAACAAAATACTTTCATAATACTGTGAGTGATTATAGCAGTATATATATATGGAGGAAATATGATAATAATAACGATAAGTGGGCTGACGTTGGTGAAGTTTAATGCAAAGAGGAATAATTGCTGATACACTTTTTCGCTCTGTCACTTGTGCACGTCACTTCTTGTGCAATAGTATCCTTGAGCCTTCACATGACCCTAACATTCACATTGTCCCAGCATCCTTCTCGTATGTCTCTCTGTAAACACTGGCCGAGCCTTTCAGATTATCCCATTACACCTTGGTTTAAATGAACCAATCGATACCGTGGCAAGTTATGACATCACGTGTGGCTGACGTCGTTTCTCCTTTGACCTCTGGTGTCTGGGGTGTCTCTGAAGGTAGCTGGGTTGGAAAACAGTTGGATAGGATTTCCAGGGTTATTTGGAGGGGGGGCGAGCAGTGCGGGAACAGGTTCTTCATACAGCGTGCGGGCCACAGGCTGCCCTGTTGTGTCCTGGGTGAAACTGCCCTCCAGCACTGAACCACAACCAGCTGAGTTACAATCAAGGGATACAACTTTCTAATCTTATTTGACTAAATGTCTAGCTACCTCTACAATATCAAGGCAATATCAACATCGAGGTGTTCCATCAAAGTTATTATGATATTTGATTTTGCCCATATGTTGCAGCTCTAGTTCAATTCAAAAACTGATTCCAGACCAGAACATCAAAGTAATTTCGTCCCATTCCTTTGTGGAGGAATTATGGCAGGTTACACGTCATCAGTATTTTGATTGACAGGCTGGGAATTTTACAGCAGATTCCAGTTCATAAACACCTCCTGCTTTGAAGGTTAACTGAGATGTGTGTGTGCTGCTATGCCGAGTGTTGTCTTAGGGGGGTAAAGTGAAACCTACATGTTAGCTATTTTAAGCAGCAACTGATTTCAGGCTCATTGGAATTTGGTGTGACGATTCTTTGAATGAAGATCACATGCATGGTTTTGTACCTGCAGTGCGCTGCTGAATAAACTGATTATTCAAATCATTCCTGGCAAAAACTGTCATATTCAAATGTCGCTGTCTGTCTCTTCCTCTTCCACCAACCCCACGTCAGACCCGTCAGACCATGAACTACGTGGGCCAGTTGGCAGGACAGGTGTTTGTCCAGGTCAAGGAGTTGTACCGGGGGCTCAATCCCGCCACCCTGTCCGGCTGCATTGATGTCATTGTAGTGAGGCAGCCCGATGGCTCCCTGCAGTGCTCCCCCTTCCACGTCCGCTTCGGCAAGATGGGCGTCCTCCGCTCCCGAGAGAAATTGGTAAGGAGTTAAAAAAAACAAACAAACATGCAGCCATCTTTGAAGTTCTTTGGGGTTTAGGGGAAAGGTATAAGCCTCTCATCTCTCACCCCCTCCTCTCCTTCACTCTTGCCTCCTCTCCTTTCATGCCCTCTCCTCCTCTTGTCTTGCCTCCTCCAGGTGGACATGGAGATCAATGGGGAACCGGTGGACCTGCATATGAAGCTAGGGGACAATGGAGAGGCATTCTTTGTGCAGGAAACAGAAAACAGCCAGGTATGAGAACAAATATTTCCAAATTTTGGTTTAACACAATGTTGCTGAGGCGGCCAAATTATTTACCTTTGAAATGGATGTAATTACTGTGTTACACAAAAGCTGGCAAACTGAAAAGGTAGCGCTATTTGTGAAACGGCTCCAATTCCTTGGGGAAATTTGACAACGTGGAATATTTGTGGCAGCACAGATTGCACAATTTGAATGTAAAGTTGCAAGACTGGATGCACCTGGATTCAAATGAAAACCGTGGTTCAAATGAAAAACACGTCATTCCTCACCACCGTGCCAGCCACAGTCTTAGACACGCCCATTGTTTACAACTCGGGGATATTATCCAAACTATCTTCCTCTCAAAACGTAGTTATAGTTTGAACAAGGTCCCGCAGTGTGCAGAGTTGGCACAGGGGCCAGGAATTTCTCCCTTTCGTCTGGCTGGACAGCATTCCTCTATTCACCAGTGAATTTGAGTCCTGAATGAAGCATTTACCAACCTCTGCCTTCTGACCTATATTGCATGTCCCTATATGATAGCATGGAGCAGGACTGGAGTTTCCCTGGCAAAGACATATCCGCTTGGCAGACTAAATCTAGAGACTGTGTATTAGTGAAAAGTGTAAGACAGATGGTTGGGGTTAAATTCTGTATGGGTAAAGCCAGAAATCTTTATGCTGGCAAAAAATCCCTCAGTTCCAGTTTTTATATCTGTAGAGCCAATGACATGCACGAATTCAATGTAAAAATAAATCAATTTTCTCAATTCTTGGAATGCTGGCTTTTAAAAGATCCAGAGGTCACGTGTTGAAGTTGAAAGAGCTGATTTGTGTGTAACATTAAAGTCAAATGCTCGGTTTATATTGCCATTGTGTGTGCGCACATGAGGATGTGAGCAGCTGGAAAGCATAAACAAGAGGCTGCAGGGCCTTTGCTAACAGGGGAAGTGGGAGATTTCTTCCCCCCAGAGTGGTGTCAGATTCTCAGGCGGGCCGGTCGAGGAGGAAGAGAGAGGGAGGATTGTGCCTTTGAGTCCGCTCTTGGCGCAGAGATGAAAAAACGTGAGATAGCGGTGTCAGATCACAAATCGTCTGGTTAAACCTCAATTTCATCTCTCTTCCTTTCTCTCTCACTCTCGCTCTTTGGCTCTCTGGCATGTCAGCCTCATTAGTCGGATGAGTCATGCAGGAGGAATGCTTTTTGTTTTAGACCACTACTCATGATCTACTCTGCAAACACACACACACACACACACAGACACACACTCCCCTGCGTTGAAAGTAGGGGAGTCCTCCTGGAAAGCCTCCTCCTTTCCTAGAAAGTGCAGAACGGCCTCCTTGCACAGACCTCTGCTTCTGGACAGCATCTCTCCTCACAGTGGAAAGAGTTAAGCAATGGCTGTGCGCAGTTGTTCAACTGTTTGCCTCTGACCCAAATTGTGCAAAACACTCACAGTGGAGCACTATTTCACTGGTGATCAGAGTGATTGCAATGGAAAAATCTTATTTTAACTTGTTGTTCAGATATTAGCCGATATGATGCCAGAGGATAGATAATCTGAGCGTGATATTTTGGTTTTCCATGTGTGGATATCTCAGTTAATATGACTGGGGGTGCACAGACTTGTTTTTGTTTGGCTGCATGTGCACCAACCAAGAAACAGCAGACAACACAAAAGCCCCATTGTGTGGCATGCTCTACAAATAATTATTTCTGTCTTCTGTATCAAGCAAGCTAAATCTGTTTAAAGAAATGACCCAGTAAGTTTTAATCTGAGTACAAATGTAGGTTGATAAAATATAAAGTTGGGTTAAAGGTTGTTTCACCCACATTGTTTCACCTCCTGTTTCTTGTCTGAACAGGAAGTGGTTCCCTCCTACCTGGCGACCTCCCCCATCTTGTCAGACGGGGCCAGTCTGATGAGCTCCGCGCTGATGGGGAAGGGCTCCGGAGCGCCCATCCAGACCCTGGGCTCCGCGGGGAGCGCCGGGGAGAGCGTGGTGATGAAGAAGAGGAGGAAGAGGAGGAGGAAGGCCCGGGCCGACAGCGTGCGGAGGGAGGAGAGCGGGGACTACTCCGAGGACGAGGACATGTTCACCATCGACATCAGCTCGGACGAGGGGACGGAGATGGAGAGCAGCAGGTGAGGAGCGAGGGGATTGGAGGGCTGAGAGGAAAAAGGCGAGGAAAAAAAGCAAAATAAATGCAAAGAAAGCCAAACGGAAGAAGGTCAAATAAAGGAAGAAATACATTGAAATAGTGGGATTTGAAAACGTGCATCACAAGTAAATGGAGGTAAGTGCAAAGAAAGGGGAAAAGAAAATGGATAGAGGAACCAGGCTGAGCGAGGGAGGGAAAAAAAGAGTGGACAGTGAAGCATGCAGAGATAAACAGCACATTTACAGAAATGAGCTTTGTGAGCAGCTGTAATGGAATTGGGGTCTGGCAGGCAAGAGTCAACAGAACAGCGTCACGTGTAGCAGAGCAGCCTTAAGCCACGGTCCTGGCACAGACACACACACACACACACACACACACACACATGCGCTGACAAGACACAAAGCCATATGGAAACATTCACATCAGCATTATGATTTTTGCCTCTGGGAAAATGTACAAGCTTTGCCACGGCTCTGTGTGTGACAGAAAAGGCTTAACTTGAAAAGAGGAAATGTCTTCTGTGTGGATGTAAATGTGTGTGTGTGTTTTGGCCTCTGTGCATGCACGTGTGCATATGTGACTGCCTGACCCACCTCAAATATTTTGTTGCTGTTGTGGTTGTGCACGTCTGCCAAGATGGATGACTACAGTAGAAGTCTGGTGACTCCCTAATGCTAGCTTTATTTCCATCCCTGCACGTGTGTATGGGATATATTACATCTAAATTTAAATTCAGCCTCTACCAGCCCAAGTCTACTGTACATAACTGTAAACCAACACCACATTGGCTTTGACATTTTCACAAGCATACAATAAAGTGCCACATTTATTGGCCTATAACACTGACTAGGGCTGTTTACATTGTCCAAACATCATATTTTGTTCTGTATTATTAAAGGCAAAATCCACCCTAAACACTTAATAAACACTATGTATCTACTGGCAATGCACTGTGCATTCCTGGGCCTGTTTTGTTATTTGATACTGTAACTGGACAAATATATAATCTGATTTTCTGTCAAGATGTTTCCAGTGCAGCTGCAGTAGCATTTGACCGCATAAATCTTTTCAGCCATCGAAAACATCCACAGTAAATATCAGGTCAGTGCCTCAAATAGCATATAGGTTTCTTACCAATTTCCAGTGCTGACAGTTAAAAATGGAGAAATCCATCATAGAAGAAGAAAGTAATGCAATGCAGCCACAAGGCTTATTGCATTTTTAGTAATGGGTGCAATTAGCGCTTTTTCTCATCTGGAAAAATTCGCTCTCCTGCCCTTACTATTACTATATCCATCCCTTTGTCTATTTACACATGTAACCCACAGATGAACTCAGCACTTCATGATGTGGGATGTTGAAAGTCACTATGGGAAATGTAGGAAATAACTAATTGAAGGAGGCGGGTTGTGGGAAAGAAAAACAAATTGCAGCACTTATCACGAATGCACTGAAGACCGCAGACTGATGATATGGTGTGAGTGTAAGAGCATTCAAGAGTGGATTTAATCTTTAATCACTGAATGTGCTGTGTGTGTGGATGCGTTTGTGTGTTTCAGGACTTCATCTCGGGATATCCTGAGAGAGGAGACGGTTGGTCCGACCGGCAGCTCCTACAAACAGACTGGTGTGTACGCTCGCTCAGATGGAGACTGGAGCCCGATCCAGAGGTACCCGACAGTTAAACACACTCAAAAAGAATAAAACACACTAGACGGACAAATTAGGCAAAATACCCTGCTTGATGTTTATCTTTTCTTTCTCCCCCAGTCCTAGTGGCTCTCGCCCCACCACCCCCAAGAGTGACTCTGAACTGATGACCAAGCCGTCAGAAGTGAACAATCAGAATCCAGCCATGCACTGGGCTTGGGGGGAGCTGCCACAGGCTGCCACGGTAACCATCATTCATCATGCATGGAAGCAAGCAAACAAAAAGAAGAACGTTTTCTCATGTCATATTTCTACAGAATATACTTTTTGTATCAGTCTATATTTATTTGAGTCATAGTAAGTGTATCATCCTCCTCTTCCCTCCTTTTCTAGCCTTCCTTCCTTCCAGTGAAACCTGACCCACCACCTGTTTGTCCCGTATCCATCCCCGTATCTGAAAGCACACACTTCCGCGTGATTCCTCACGAGACGTCGACAGAACAGCGCGAAAACTTCCCTGAAATACCCTCGCTCAGGCTGATTGTGCCCGAGCACGCGTCAGCCGATGCGGCGACGGTAGTCACCATCGGGGCGGAGTCAGAGGCCATGAGGATGGACTCCCAGCCAGCGACATCGGAGACGCAGGTCGGCGCCGCGCCAATGGGAGCAGCTGCGGGCAGTGTTATGTCAGAAATGGAGGAGAGTCAAGCAGTGCCTCGCCCACTAGCCAAGACAGACTCGCCATCCAAGAGGAAAGGTAATATTCGTCATCATGATATTATTTTGGGTAGAAGTCATACATCATGTCATGTCCTGAGGTTTTGAATTTTGTGTATGGAAGAACTGTGAAATAACCTTTAAACAGCCAACATTTAGAGTGTATTATTAAGACAGAATTGCAGTAGAAATTTTAACAGCCCCCATCATTAACACCCACCACCACACTGGTTTATCCACTGTCTATTTCATTGTGTTGAATTGACAAGACGTATTCATCAAAAATTTAGATTTCATTCCTCAACTCGAAGCCGAGCTGTCGGATGAACGGATTGATCAAAGAGAAAAGCAAAAAAATAAGAAACTGAGTTGTTTTGATTCGAGTCACTGCTCTGTTGCAGACAAGAGGAGCCGCCATCTTGGTTCAGATGGAATTTACCTGGATGACATCACAGAGCTGGAGCCGGAAGTGGCAGCGCTCTATTTCCCTAAGAGGTATGTGGACACAAGACTAGTTTGCTGCTATTTCTACTGACTGATTCTATAGGTGTGTATATATGCATGTGGGTGTCTATGTGTTTTTTTAATAAACTTTATTCAAGTGAACTTAGCATGTATGGTTTGTTAGGTGACACCTTGTAACCACAGTCTTATGTTACTTGCTCACTATGCCCACCCACATTTACCACTTTCTCTATCCTCTAGCCCAAGTAGTTTTCAAAATGGGGCTCAGGAATCCTCAGGGGTCCTTGAGGGCCTTCTCAGCGGTTACTAGGGCAACAATCCCTTCACATGGGTGTCCACAGCTTAATGAAAGTAACTTGTGGGTCTGGAAATGTTTGAAACCCTCCTGCTCTAGGCTAGCATGTGTGTGTCCTGTCTGTGTGTGTTCGGCTCTGTGCATGTGTAAGCCAGATGTGACGGGTATCTCAGAGCGCCCAATGCTAACCGGGCTCCTCTTCCTCTGCAGCGACAGCGGTGTAGTGGTGAGGAGCTGCTCAGACCCGGGCCTCCGCAGCGTCAGTCTGTCGCCGCAGTCGGTCAGCTCTGGAGGAGACAGCGGCGTGGACAGCTACTGCGACCCCATGGCTGACCTGCCGTCTATCGCCATCTCCCTGTGTGGGGGACTCACTGAGAACAGGGAGATCACGAAAGGTAAACTGATTTTTAAACTTATTATTCTGCTTATACTGACACAAATTATGGAGGATACACATCATATACTGAATGGTAAACTGTGGAAAAATTAGGGGAATTGTACATACATGCAGTGTGTTCATGTGTGTGTGTGTGTGTGTGTGTGTGTGCCGTTACAGAGCAGTTCAAAGGAAAAGCCATCTCCTACCAGCAGTTTGCAGAAAACCCCTCCATCATTGACGACCCCAACTTAGTCATAAAAATCGGCTCCAAGTAAGACACTCACACTGTTAAAATCTCACTAATGTGACAAAATGTGTGTGTTTGAATATAATTAATTATTGAACCATAAGCTTTCTACTATAGTGCATGTTGTGCAGTTTTGATTGTTATACACTGCAGCAAAAATGCAGAGTAGACTGACTTTTTGGGAGCTCCTGGGTGTTTTCTTGCAAAGAAATTTGGCTGATGAAGTTGTTTTCTCAAATTTATGGAAATGATATAAATATATTTTGTGTTTTCCCCTCAGTTACTATAATTGGACCACTGCAGCTCCACTAATGCTGGCTATGCAAGCCTTCCAGAAACCTCTGCCAAAGGTAAGGAACTGATAGACACACACACACACACACACACACACACACACACACACACACACTCAGCATGAATACCAATGAGTCAGGCCATGTATCAGCTGTACACTAAAGGAGCACAACATCCCCTACTGACTAAAAGTGGTACTGCACTGTGTGTGTGTCACAGTGAATCTCTGCTCTCTTCACCTACTTCTGTCTCTCTTGCCTTGTGATGCTTTACATTACACAACGGCTCTGTGGAATACTCAGTTCTGATTGGTCAATTGCTGCATTCTGAGGTCCCTTACTGATGAATAATTAGCAAACAACAACACCTGCTGGAGAAAAAAAAAACATTTGATAGTTGGCGGCTGAACTAGCTCCAGAAACCAAAAGAAAGTTTTTTTTCCAACGTTATCAGGCTGTTGTGTTTTACTGCCGTTTTTGTGTCACAATCTAATGATCCCCTGAATCTTTCTTCTAGCTATATGTCTTATATTTGGGCACTCAAGTTAAACGTTGTCTTCCCCTGTGTTCTCTCCCCTCTTATTTTATCACTTCCTCATCATCCATCCCATTTGTTCAGTTCTCTTGCCTTAATTATATTTATTCAGCCTTGGAGTTCCTCCTCTGTTGTCTCAGTGGTGTATTTGGTTACAGCCAAGTATGTCAGAAACACCGATCTCCCTTTTATTGCTTGTTTCACCATACTTCTTTTCTATCTTCTTTCTCCTCACATGTCTTGCCCTCCCTTTTATTCTTCTCTCTCAATTTCTCTAATTTCCATGCTGTGCCGTCTCCTCTCTATCCTTTTTTTGATGTTCCCTTATAATTTCCCTTATAAAATTGTCCCCAAAATTACCGGTTTATCATCTGCTTTACTCATTCGATGCCTCCCTGTCTTTCTCCTCTATCAGACTCCAAACATGACATACCCGTACATGTTTTCAGTCACTCCATCACTTTCTTTTCCTCCAGCTGCAGAGACATTGTTGTTCTGTTACTGTTTCTTGATTTCTGGTTTCAGTGTGATTTTGTTGTGTTGTGTTGTGTTTTGTGCTTGTCTGGGTTTTGTGCGCGCTGCTCCAGGCCACAGTGGAGACCATCATGAAGGAGAAGATGCCCAAGAAAGGAGGGAGGTGGTGGTTCTCCTGGAGAGGCAGAACCAGCAGCACTAAATCCGTATGTTCAACTTAAAATATCACAGTACTGAACCTAACTAAAATTAAGCTTTTCTCTAAAGCATGTGCCTTATTCTACATCTTTTTCTCTTATACTGATTAATTATGACCAAAAAATATCATCAACTGCCGTCTCTCTCACACACTTTTATAGGACCAATGGACATGCAAAAAACAACATCAAATGCAGCCAAATCTCAAACTGAAAACACCTCACTTTTTAATTTTTATTATTATTTTTTTCTCAGGAAAAGTTAGGATATTTGGTATGCAAACAAATGTTAAAGCTTACATAAACTAGGTGTAGGTTAAAGAGCTATTGTGTTGGAAATAGAGAAGAGTAAAACCTCTATTTGAATGAAAATGAAATTGATTATTACTTATTTTCCACTTTTCCATCCCATTTCTCTCCTTGCAGGATTCAGTCTCTGAGCGTGGGGCCTGTGGTCCTGCTGAGCAGGCCGGGAAAAAGTCTAGTATGAGCAGGTAAGAACAACAAAACTTCAGTCTGAGAAGTTACTTTGAATAGCAAGTGTTTGAACATCCCAGTTGATGACCTAACATGAACAACAGGCTTGTGTAATGTACCTGATTCGTGACTGTCCTGCTGTATATTCAGATCTTTAACCCAGTGTTAACCCTTCTGTCTCCAGACATAAAGAAGAGTCCTCCTCTAGTGATGAGGACCACAGGGCAGCCCAGCAGACCTCTGCCTCTGTCCAATCAGAGCCTGCACCCACACCGGGAGGCGTGTCGTACAAAAAGACACTCCGTTTGACATCAGATCAACTGGTGAGATCACAAGTTCAACCACTGGAGTTTAAAAGTATTTAAACAAGATGGCATCACTCAGACATGTCAGCAATTAATAATGTGTTATACCCTCTCCTTTTATTCTCTTCCCCCCACCGTTTTCAATTGTAATCTCTCTCATGCTCTCTCTCTCTCCCTCTCTCTCTCTTTCACACACACACTTACACACACAGCTGTCTCTCCAGCTGAAGGACGGTCCTAATGATGTTGTGTTCAGTGTGACGACTCAGTACCAGGGGACCTGTCGCTGCCAGGGAACCATCTACCTCTGGAAATGGGATGACAAGATAGTTATCTCTGATATAGATGGAACTATCACCAGGTGTGTGTGCAAGGGTGTGTGTGTGTGTGTGTGTGTGGATGGGAGACATGCTGCAAAACTGCTCTCTTAGCATCAAAATCTTGCTTTGCTTTAAAGTCACAGTGAAATGGCATCTTGAGAGCCTCTTGCTTCCTTGATTTGATGTATTTTTTCAGTTGAAGCTGGTTGTTTAACAAATGGGCAACAGGCCAAAACAATTTTGGCCTATCTTAATTAATTCTTAATTCTTGTAATTCTAATTCTATAATAACACTCTTTCAAAAGTTTAAACCAATGAGTAATCAGTTAGATCAGTTAGTTAAACTTTCATTTTTTCCCATAGAAACAAGTGGTAATTGTGATATCCCCTCATCAGCGGTAATAAATTCCACTTTTAACATTTCAAGCTAAACAAAGCACGCTTACATCTACTTTCAGCTGGCTCACACCTTCTCCAGGCAACATAGTATTTCTGGATTTTAATGCAGAAGTGCAGGCTGTACTCACACATCCCAATGCCACTTCTCTGTGTTCAGGTCAGACACCCTGGGCCACATCCTTCCCACGCTGGGGAAAGACTGGACCCACCAGGGCATCGCTCACCTCTACCACAAAGTCAGCCAGTAAGTACTGCTGGGTCACTGCCATGACAACTGATTTATTGCTTGAAATTGTTTTCAGATTGCTAGAAAATCCTGTTCATCTTGTACTCCAGACAGGCAAAAGCACTCAAAAAAGCAGAAATGATTTATAGTAATAACTACTTTATGGCTTAACAGAGATTTAGTTCGGTGTTTCACTAGCTGGTGATTCAATTCAAGAATGATTTTTCTTTTTTTGGAGCAGTTCCATTTAACTTGAGTTTGTAAACCTTGATTCAAGTCACTACTTTTGCCCCAAATTTATATAAACTTGCAGTACTTAAAGATAATTTATTCTAGTAAAAATGTTATAAATGTTAAAGTTGCAATTCATAGTATTCTGTTAGCTGAACACAACATCGGGTCTTTTTTATGAGAAAGATGAAT
>OMLF01039365.1:5068-25909 GCA_900302615.1 Holocentrus rufus | reverse complement strand
GATTCGATTCAAAGCATTTCACATCGATTCAGGCTGAAGTTAGAGCGATTCATTCAATTTATTTCTTTTAGGAGACTGATGTGGTTGAATCAGCAGAATTTATACTTAATGCATCAGTGCATCAGTGCAATCTCTCTCTCTCTCTCTCTCTCTCTCTCTCTCAGGAATGGCTACAAGTTCCTGTATTGTTCAGCCCGAGCGATAGGCATGGCTGACATGACCAGAGGTTACCTCAACTGGGTCAATGAGAGAGGCACTATGCTGCCTATGGGCCCCGTCCTCCTCAGTCCCAGCAGCCTCTTCTCAGCCCTGCACAGGTCTCACCTCACACACCTGCCTACACACACACAAACACACACTAAATGAGTCTTTCACAAACTCTCTTAAAACAAAACAATGTGCAAGAAGATGAGTAGCAGATAGATTTTGTACTGTGCTGATTTTTGGTTGCTTGCTGATCCACAGCTGTTCTGTGTTTCTGTGTTTTTGACAGGGAGGTGATCGAGAAGAAGCCAGAGAAGTTCAAGGTGGAGTGCCTCACCGATATCAAGAACCTCTTCTACCCCAACATGCAGCCCTTCTACGCCGCCTTCGGCAACAGACCCACGGTACACACACACCGTCTGCACATACACTGGATAACGGATGTAACTCCTCGCACAGTTACTGCACATTTCTCAAACACTGCACCAGCTGTAGGCTGCGTCTGGAACTCGAAATAGATGTTACTCCATCTGGAGCTCATAAAACTATTTATACTATGGATTCCTGCAGGACTTTAGCGTGGGGCGCTATTCTTATAAAGTACACTTTAGATGTAAACGCTTAGTAGTAATTCCCATTCGCTTCTTATATTCACAGGATGTGTACTCCTATAAAGAAGTTGGGGTCCCACTGAACAGGATCTTCACAGTCAACCCTAAAGGCGAGCTGGTACAGGAGCACGCCAAGACCAACATCTCATCGTAAGTGTTTAGCTCAGTTTATTTTATCGCCTCTGGGTGAAGATGTTCTATTTCTATCAGAGAAAATGCTCATTTAATTCAGTTACTCTTCTCTTCCCCATAGCTACGTGCGTCTGGGTGAGGTGGTGGATCATGTGTTCCCTCTGAAGATGCGAGCCAGCTCCTCAGACTTCCCCTGCTCCGACACCTACAGCCACTTTACCTACTGGAGGCAGCAGCTCCCCCAGGTGGACCATCAGGGAACTACATTACAGTCTCCCAGCCCCGGCCACAGCAGCAGCTGACTGTCAGTGGGCGAGCACTGAGGGTGCAACACTCACTGTGCGCTTGATGTTTGATAGTCGTTTGGTAGTGAATGTTACATGTGTGTGATACCGTGTTGTAGATTTGTAAGAGGGAGCACTGTCAGAGCGCAGCAGGAAGCTCACTCAGTGGGCCAATCTGCTGTGAATAGTCTTATAACGCACAAGGTTGGATGTTAGAGCACTTTTATCAAAAGATGGCCTCTGTGGCCGGGTGAAATAGTGTATGAGAAGTCATAATTTATGCAGGCAGCTTATTATATGTCATATCGTGTTTTGTAGTAAGGGTTGACATCATTTCAGTAGCTAGCCACTCTGGCCTATTTAATTAGTGTATTTAACAATATCCTGTATGTGGCATCTGTTCATAAATGTGTCTTACAGATCACAAACTATACTGGCAATTTGTGCAAAAATCAGAGAACAAGTTGCATAAACATGTGCCAAATAGTCAGTGTAGAATTTATTTTCCAACTCCTAACCCAAAGAGTAAGAAAATGCATTACTCCCAGGTAGGAGTTAAGATTGTTCAATCAACATGGAAATGCAAATCTACATGTATGCTGATTGTACATTATTTCAATATATTTGTGTATAAATTATGTTCCTCTATCTCCTAAAAGAAAACAATCAAGTCAGTGTTACAGTTATGCTTTTTACTTAGGGTACATTAAGATGTATTATATAGCACAATACATAAGAATGACTGTTTAATTTGATATTTATGTGTGACAAGCATAATCAACTTTTCCTGAAAGAAAGAAACAATTATGTTTAAAATGAACATGTCAGCAAGAGAAAACCAAGCACAACCTGACAGTTTTCTTATCAGCGTCTCTCTGCGTCTGACGATGAGATGAAATGATAAATCATAGAGAGTTAATTTTATTTTTCTATTGAAATCACAGTGTGTATGGGTTATGCGTGGATGATGTGAACTCTTGTCATTTCTTTGGCGGCCTTCATGAAATACTGTTTTAATTTATTTATAGCAGCATACAGGAACACAGTGAACCACCAATCAACGAAGTTCTAAGATGATGCTGAGTTTAAGTGCCATAAAGTCTGTTTTATTTATTTCCTTTAACAGTATGATCCTCGTGATTAGGCACTGACTGTGACATAAAAATGTGTGTATTTTAATCCTGAGCCTGATGCTGTATTGTATTTGAGTGGTTCTGTAGTTTGTCCGTAGGGTGTCAGCATAGAAAACATGCTAGGACTAAGTATTAAACATGTAGAGCTGCAAACAAAGAAATGTTTCCTTAGTATTTCACTTGTTGAAGAGGCCTCTTTATTTTTCCATGTTATATGTAGCACATGAATATTTTCTTGTTAATGTTCAGTCGGAGCTGGACTTGCCTAGTCAATCATTTGTTTTATAATAGATCACACAAGCCACTGAATGTAGAATATCATTGCAGCAGGTGTGAGCATGTCTAGTGTGAGAGACAGTGTATATGATTCTTAAACAATGCTGTTCTTTCTGTGAAAGAGGTAAAACAGTAATAGCCTTTTATTTTTGCCTTACCTGTGTAAATTTCATTGATCATTGCTCAGTTACTTTACTCAACCCACCACTTTTTTGACCAGTTCACTGTTAAGTTGGTGTATTCAAAGTCAATTAAAAAAATACAAATAAAGAAAATGCCTTGGAATCAGACAGTGTGTGTTCATCTCCCGTAAGTCCACCTGTGTCCTCAGCCTCTTCAGTTTGGCCTTTCAGCACCTGGACAGCTCCTCAACTTCCTCATTTCACCTGCACAGTAACTGTTAACTGTTCTGCTCTGGCTTCTAGCCTCTGTCAACTAGAAACGTAAACTTGGCTAAATAGGAGAGGAGTGGGTATTTACTCAGCCTTGGCCTGGTAAATGCACTACAGGCCTCCAATATGGCTGATCTCTGCAACAATGACGACTCATATAGCTCAGTAATAAGACACTGCAGCTGCCACACAAAGTCATATAGATCATGGAGGGCAGTGTTTCAAAGCCATGAATGGGTGTAATGTGGAATTTCTATAAGCTGCTTACAGTATATTATTGGCAATCAATAGTGACTGTATTGTACTTTAAATGCCTTTGGAATCTGTAATATTCCAATTACACTTGAATTTGTTTAAATTTCCTGTTTCCACTGAGTTTTATACATTGGCTTTGGTAGGCCTATTTGTAGACCTATAGTACCCTTTTAAAAATTAGATCACTCTAATTTCATCTGGTGCAGGTCATACTGACATTTGAAGAGGCCTGTTTAGTTCTAGGTGCTTATCAGTTGTTTTATGGCCCGATTATCAGTCCTAGCCTCATGCTAAAGCCTACAGGCCCTATTGCACTTGCGGGGGTTATTCGAGAGCAAGCGGCCCATTATTGAGGGGGCTGTGCATTACAATATGCGGGAGGAGTTTCCAAAATCCAGCGACTCCATTGGCCTGGGCCCCAGGGTGCTGCACCCTACCGAAGGTGTCCCGGTAGCGCAGGGAGCTTTGTGGGTAAACTATAATGAGTAGAGCCAAGGGTATGAGGACAAGCACCTGCCGCGGAATTTGTCTCCTTTCCAGTAAATCATGACGAATACGGTAAGTCTTTGCGCCTGTAGCATCATCATACGGAAATGTGTTTGTGTTAATCAAGTTGTTGCATCTTTTCAAACCGCCCTGTCGCTGGTTCTTTGTCACAGCTACCAAGAACTTGTGCTAAAAAAATATGTTTCAGGTCGATAGGATCAAGTCGAACGCTTGTTGGGACTGTCTGATCAAGATTAAATTATCTGTTCTCTGTCCTCGGTGTCCTCGGTCCACAGTCCAGGGCGCTGTGAGGCCGATACTTAGCTGTAGTTGTAAACAGAACCGTGCAGGGGAGCAGAGCCGCCTTGAGCCTCGCTGAAAGTTTGACCCAGTTAGACACAATATCAGTGATGTTGCTTCATAACGGGTTGCTTAGAAATGAGAATTAGGCGGAACTACTGTTGCCATCAGCTGACTTAGCTGGTTACTAAACACAACAGTGGAACAATGGAAAAGCAAAATTTTAGAATGGAGCAGAAAAGAGTTGGGAAAAGGGCGACAGAACCACTAATTTTAATTAATTATAATTTTCTATTCTCTTCTGTTATGTTCTATTCTATTCTATTATGTCCTGTTCAGTTTTCTTCTGTTCTGTTCTGTACCTTTCTATTCTATCCTGTCCTGTACTATTCTATTCTATTGAAAAATTCCATTGAAAAGTTAAATCATAGAGTTAATTTTATTTTTCTTTCCAAATAATAGTGTGTGTGCGTTATGTGTGGATGATGTGAGTTCTGTCAATTCTGTCGTTTCCCTGGAGGCCTATTCTATTCTATTCTATTCTGTTCTGTTCTGTTCTATTCCATTCTATTCTAGTTGAAGGAGCATCACACACAGCATTCAATGTAAGACGACTCTGTCTCCCAGTATAGGGATTCAGGCAGTGCATGCCTGCAAGATGAGGAGGAGTTTGTGGACCTTCTGGAGGAGAGGAGGCGCAGCAGTGATCTTGGCCACGCCTTCAGGACCTTTAACCCCCACCCCTACAGAGCAGCCCTGCCCTGCTCCGCCAGTGACCTCAACAAAACTGTGCTGGAGTCCCAGTACCTGCGCTACATAACCAAGGAGGTGTGTGTGTGTGTGTGTGTGTGTGTGTATGTGCATGGTTTGAGCAGATTCTGCACCGCACTTTCTCAGTACTACTTGCTCAGCATAGAAACAGCCTCACCCCATCACTCCTCGTTAGGTTGCCATGGAAACAGGGTCATCGGTGGAGGCGGTGAAACAGGAGGTTTGTGGGATACTGGAGGAAATGTCTCACAACCTGCAGCTGCGCTTCATCAGGCTGCTGGGCTTCACCCTCACCAAAGTGTTCAAGAGACTCTTCACCAGCATCTACTTTAACATGGAGGGACTCAACAGGGTCAGGAAAGAGTCTGAAATCTCACTGTAGACTGAAACACAGCACGTTGTTAAGTCTGCTTTTTATATTCAAGCAGGGGCACTTTCATATAATCAGCAAAGAGGACTGTCTGATGCTCTACAAGTTAACATTTATCAAGGCTATGTATTAGCCTGATTATTTAGGGTTCTGGACTTGATTCATAAATGTACTTTTAATACAGTTAAGGAGTTAGCTATAAAGAAACTTTAGGAAGTCATTAAGCAGGTTCTTAAGTGCACTTCCTTAATTTTTTAAGATTCTCATTTCTCATTCTCTGGATGTCTTACTCACAAACTACCTTCCTAGTAACTGTGATGGAAACAAACATAAAAGGGGGTTTTCCTTCTATCAAGAATAAAATGTGGAACAAATATTCCATGTGGCTATATTTAAAACATTGGAAAAGGAGCAAACATTGTTCACTGCCTTTTGGCTTAAGGCATATTGAGTGAAAATTGAAGAGCATGGTTTAATACTTGAACCATGTTGTCAAAAATGAACTTTTCTCAACTTAATTGTTTTTCCTATGGTTTTCTGAATTTGGCCACAGATTATAAAATATATTTTGAAAGTACTGTACCACAGTGTAAACTATACCACAGTAAATATAATATTTATTGTGATAATACTTCTTAAATTGAATGCCACCACTGCTATTCCCAGAGCACTACAGTGCTGTAGTTCTCTCTTTTCTCCTAGTTGATGCTAAAACTCATTTCACTGTTCTGCCCCCCACAGCTCCAACAAGCCATCCAGGAGTCTCCTGTGATCCTGATGCCCAACCACAGGAGCTATGTAGACTTTCTGATTATCTCCTACATGATGTTCACCTACGACCTCCCGATACCTGTTATTGCTGCTGGAGTTCGCAAGTATCTATTTCAATTTTTTACATTTTTAAACACATATTAAAAGCTCAACAATTGATGTTGCTGTATAGCATCAAGCATTTTTCATGAATTATTCACCTTTTTGTCTGTGTGTAGACATTCACTTTTACTCTCTCTTTATTTCTCCTTCTTTCCCTTCCTTACCTCCTTCTTTCCTCCAGCTCTTGCAGGGATGAAGATGATAGGGGAAATATTACGTCGCTCTGGAGCTTTCTTTATCCGACGCGCCATTGGCTCTGACAAGTTGTACTGGGCTGTTCTGTCAGAATATGTCAAAACCATTGTCAGGGTAAGACGTACAACATATTCTGCTGCACCAGCTGTACTGAACCATGGGTAATTTGGCAAAAGGACTTCAACTTGGAACACAGCTTTTCTTAAAGAGAGAATCACATAACAGCCCTAGCAAATATACTATATATTCTAGTATTTCTCAAAACATCTGTTATCATCACAGATGTTTTACCTGTATATAATCATATGTAATTTTTGCATTAAGCAGCATTGACATTTGTTTTGACAGAGGGGGTTTGCTCCTATGGAGTTTTATGTGGAGGGCCTGCGGAGTCGCACACTGAAGTCTTTGACGCCTAAGTTAGGTGAGTGTCAACAGTCATTACTGTGGGTGTTTGTGAGGGCACTTTTCCCTCTGAAGTTTTGGGGAATTTTGCACATTTGCCCATCAGCGATGTGTCTGTATGTGACTATAGGTATGATGCACATGGTGCTGGAGCCCTTCTTTAAAAGTGAAGTGTATGACATCACACTGGTGCCCATCAGCATCAGCTATGACCGAGTGCTGGAAGAATCACTGCTTGCCCATGAGATGCTGGGTGTGCCCAAGCCCAAAGAAACCACCATGGTACGTCCCAGGCACATACCTTACATTGGCATATATTGATGCAACCATAAGAAGCCCATACAAACATTAATGGATAGTTTGGATTAAATGACATAAAGTGTTATCACAAATTCATACTAGTGATATTGATGGATGGACATTTTTTCCAGAATTTACCCTGTGGTTGGAGTTGTGGCTAGCTGTCTGAGCAAGCAAGCTGCTACTATAAATGTATAGCCGTCAACAGTGTCCACGAATGACTAAAATTTTAAGACTCAAAAACTCACCAAAATTGTTTAAAGTGTCTACAGCAAAATGCAACAGTAGTAATGTATTCCAACACTTATTGCTCCCATTTACTCATTAGCTGACCCTATTGACTGCTGTTCATTTACGGTACCTGCCTCCTTGCACAGACAGCCACAATGCTGACTGCAGGGATCGCCTCAGTAGATAATGTCCATGCATCAATATCACTAGTGGTCAGTAAGTCACACCACTTTGTGTCAATAAATCCGAACTATCCCTTTAAAGCCTGTTACAGTGCGAGAGTGATAAAGTCAACAGTAGTAGACACAGGATTACAAGTAAAGGTGTGCAGTTTTTGACTGTGGGTATTTCATTTATGCACCAAAAGATTCAAAACTGCAAGACATGCAGCTATAGTATGCAGTGAAATGAAACAATACAAAATCTTTTTTCAAATTTCTCTGACCTGACAGCCTGACTGGTACAGGTCATATAGGTTATGCATAATGACAGCTGATAATTAGTTCTTGGTTCAATGGTACATAGTTCACGTCTGGCCTCTGTCTCTCTCTGCAGGGTCTTCTGAAGGCGAGCAGTGTACTGCAGGAGGATTATGGCTGTATGCATGTGAACTTTGGCCGTCCCCTGTCAGTCAGACAGCTGTGTCAGAACAAGATAAACCGCAGCCAGTATAACCTCATACCCAGGTAGAAATCTTGATCCATATTCCATCATTCTTGTTTTACATATTAGGTGCAACACTGATCTCTTTTCCTATCTGCCATTGATTTCTTTTACATGTTAGAGAAAATTGGCGAGCCATCAGTCACTCAACCTACACAGTCTCTCACCTTCTCATACATTTTACATTTTCACTATGTTGCCCTTTGTCTCCATCTTTCATGCTCCCCCTCCCTCTTCTCTCCCTTCATATCCATTCACAGAGACCTTCCCCAGAGGCCGAGTGCAGAGGCCCAGGCATGTGTGAACTGGCTGGCCCATCTGGTGGTGCGTGTCCAGGAGGAAGGCTCTGTCCTCAGCCCATGGTCCCTGATGGCCTGCTTGTTGCTCCAGACCCCCACTGCCACCCTCATAGAGGAGGGCCTGGTGTGGGATCAACTTGCACAAAAAACCCTCTGGCTCAGGAAGCTGGCGCTGGGCTTTGGGGCTCTCCTCAACTGGCCTGGTGGGTAGACAGAAGGATGGATGGGTTTGGTGCATATCGTGGCACTCGCCCCTTACAAAATTTAGAAGAAAAGCAGCTGCTGCAAGCTTGAGTGCATGACTAGGATAAACTGCAGTGAGGTGAAGTGAAAAGACCTCCTTACAATGGGTCTTTGTTGCAGTAATCTAAGCTGAGTCTTAGGCTGGCTTCACACAGTGCAACTTTCATGCAAGTAATTGCAGGTTGCAAACTTTTCCTGTTGCCATGTCAACAAACCCTTATGGAACATTCCAAATGACAATGCAAACCAAATTTATAATTTTCATTGGATGGTTCACCTGGATCTCCAAGTTGCATGAAACTAAAGTTGAGTTTCAGCTGCACCATGTAAAGCCAGCCTTACTTTGCCTGGAATGACCAGTAGGTGGCATTTGCATATTGTATTGGATTGCACCGGACAAAGTTAATACAGAAAAGTAATTGAACAGTTTCCCTCGAGTTGAACCTGTCAGTGGCTCACCGCAGGATGCCACATGCTGTTCTGACCCAAGTCTGAGGTAGATCAGACAGATTAGATGAATGTAAGTTGGCACAAGCATTCAGATTCACTTAGGAGATCGTCAGTGGATTAATGCTCTCTAAGTAACTTATCCTCAGAGGGCCCCGCTGAACTGTTTCACTTCACACATCTCGTGCACATGCAGGCACACACACACACACACACACACACAAACACAGTGTTATGGGTCCTTAAATAAACTATATTTCAGAGACAAACAAGGTCTAGACAGCATAAACTCTGAGGCTCATCTACTCTGCAGATCAAGTTCCTGAATCAGATGTGATGTCATCCAGCATGGCCCTGCATCACTCCGTAGTTCGCCATAAAGGGAGTTGCATCCACCTGGTTGAGGAGGAGGAGCCTGCGGGGAAACGGCCAATCAGCCCAGAGGAGGGTGTGATCAGGAGGGCGGCGGCGGTGCTTATGGTGGCTTCCTACAGGAATCAGGCGCTGCACGTTTTTGTTCGCCCAGCCCTGCTCGCCACGGCCATGCGCACCACCAAGAGCGCACAGAGAGGTCGGTGTTGCACTGTAGTACACTTGTACACACACACAAAATGTATTTCTGAATTTAGAAATTGCGTTTTCCTCTTCGCGACAAACACACACACACATTCACATGCATGCACATATAACTGCCCTATTCCCTTTTGCGTCATCACCCACTATCCTGTTTGCAGATGAGCTCTTCGCCTTCTTCTGCTTCCTACAGAACATCTTCTCCAATGAATTCATCTTCGTCCCTGACAGGGCCTCTGAGGTAATGCTGCATCTGTCAGGGCTTGATTTCCAAAATTTATCTCAAAAATCACAATAGTGCTTCATAAGAGTGACTGTCATCTTGATAACAGAATGTTTTGTGCTTTTGGTTACTACTCCACTTCTCATATATTATGCATGTTCATGCAGAATGTGTTTAGTCAGAGCAGAAGTTACCATGTGTGCAGCCTTAGTCTTCGAACTGTTTGCAGACCTGCTCTTTTTCAGCAGTGTCCCGCTTCACATTTATACTCTCATATATTCCAATTACAAGGCAGCATGATACAGACATATATCTCCATTACAGGAAGCTTGTTTTACAGGGCCTTGCTTCCTATCCAACTACATTGAATGGCTATTACTGTGTTATCTGTCCATCAGGACTTCGAGGAGGCGTGCTCCCTGCTGAGGAAATGTGGAGCGGTCCAAATCAGCTCACAGGAAGTGACAGAGTCAGAGGCGGGGCTGCAGACCATCTGCTTCCTGCAGGCACTACTGCAACCCTTCATAGACACCTACCAGGTCTCACACACACACTCTCACACATTAGGCACTTAATTGAGATTAATGCTACACTAGGCACCTTCACACATTGCCAGGCCCCAAATGCCAGCAGGAGGTGTTTGATTTTTGAGGACTTCTATACCCAGAAATGATGTAACGTGACATCAGTAAGCTGCAGATTTCTCTGACCTAAAATGCTGCGTCTTAGAAAATTTTATTGCAAAAGGCTCAGTCATTGTTGGCTTGTCTAGCTTTTGCTTGACACAGTGCTCAGTCATCTGTTTTGGAGAAAGTTCTGCATTTTGTCCTGGAATTTGTGTCATTTAGATCACATTCATAATGTCTCAGTCAGGGAAGATTGGACAGGCTTCTCTGTTGCAGCCCCACTTTATGATTTAGACTGAAACCACAGTGTATTTTAAATAAGAGTTTGCCTAGTGCAGCTTGAAGCTTGTATTTTACTTAACTTGACTAACTTCTTACACTTAAAATGTAATAAAAATTAAGGAATAAAGGGAAGATACTTGTGGTTATTTCTTTATGGTCCTTGATCATGTTTGTCTTTATATCCAGGTGGTGTTCAGGTACCTCTGTGAGGAGAGAGATCACGTGCTCTCAGAGAAACAGTTCTTACCTGCCGTGCGGAGCCTGGCCACCAGGCTCATCCTCTCAGGTAAAACAGAAAAGTCTCCCTGAGCACCTTGATCTTCTCATCCAGCTGCTGAACTTTCACCAGTGAATCATCACTTTTTGTGCCCTTGCAGGCCAGCTTCACACCCATGAAGCCCTGTCATCTGATACACAAAAAAATGTTTTGTCGGCACTGCAAAGACTGGAGGCCGTGACAAAGTTGAGGGTGTAAGTAATGAGATCAGGCCTTATAAACCTGTTTGGATTTAAGCTCATCTTCTGTGGTGGTTGAGAAGCTTTCTGTATTTCTAATGCCCAACTTAGAAGTTTCTGTGTGTTTTCTGACCACAGGGCTGAGCAGAATGAATACAGAGTTAACAAAGCAGCCATCAGGAGAACTTCAGACATTCTCTGTAAGTCGTTTTAACTCCACATTTGAGAGATAGACACAATAAAACACTGTTGTTTCTGATAGGATTATGCATGGATCTCACCTTGCTGCCTTCAGGTTAAATGCCCTCATTACAGTTAAGAATAACATTTGTTTTTTTTTTCTTGCTTGTGCACAACACTTGCAGTCTAATTGTTTATTCCCTTCCTCTCTCACTGTAGCTGGCAAAATCCCACCCCAGATGCTCATCTCTGCACCTGACGCAAGACTTTAGTCTCTGTCGGAACAGATCCATCTTCAGTGTCACTCATGTCAACCGTTCCTTTTCTTAGCACCTCCTCTCTTCTTCTTCTTCTTCTTCTTCTTCTTCTTCTTCTTCTTCTCTTTTCTTCTCTCTCCCTTTCTCTGTAGAGGAACATTGAGCTCTTGGACAAAATACCTCTTCCTGGATGTCAGTTAAAACTTGGCTAAGTTCCACAAATGAACGTTTGCTGCGTTCCCCTCTCTCTGACCTTACGCTCATCCCTCACAGGTCTTCATGAGGATAAAGTAAAGCTAAAGAAACCCTGACATGCTGACCCCAGGTGACATTATTGTTGATCTACTTTAATGTCTGTGATCATTACTTTTGCTAGTGTTTACAGCAAACCTTGAGAGGTTAATTAATGAAGTGAGAGGGCAAGCAACTATTTAGAATAAAACAAGATTAGGCCTTTCATCTATGCCCTCTGATAATAGAGAGTAGAGATACTAATCTACAGTCATATTTTAATCAGTCACACTGTCTCTTAACAACATATTTTAACATGCAGTATGTCCTAAATTTCTTGTGATATTGGCAAGAATTTTCTATGAGTGAGTAAGTGAGCACAATTTTTGAAAAAAACAAACAAAAAAAAAGCAACAACACTTGAATGTTGGCCTGTAGTAAGTGCAATTAAAAAAGTGGAAGAGCAACAGTTACATAATGAAAACAGCCTTAAAAAGAATCAAGAATGTATATGCCTTTACCTATCAGGAAATAATTCCATTATGTCAAATGTCATAATAACTCATCAAGCAAGGATGTTGTGTTTCATTAGGAATACTTGTCCCAGACATTTATTTCAACTTCCATACATCTCCATGAGTGTAAAGCATGTAATAAAATCATTTCCCATTTGAATATTGTTTCACAATCTTTTTTTGATATTGTGTGCTCTTTCTGCTTAGTGCCTTTTGTACAGTTCCCTCCAAAACAGTGAGTAAAAATCAGAAGTTTAACGTTGACCTCCATCTTACATTCATTTTTCCAAACCAATCAGTAATTTGTTTGCACCTGTAACCCCTTGTAGCGGTTAAATGAAGGCCTCTTATGTGCCAGTTAGCCAATATGTTGCATCACTTTACACGGGCAGAGTGGTTATCTATAAACAGGTGGCACGTCGACCTTGATGCGGAGAGCGCTGACTGGGTCTTGGCAGAAGACCGAAATGTATTCCACCACTTTTGAATTCAGCTTTTTCTCGTTCTCCTTGGCTCTGTGTCGCTCCTTATCCCATCTCTCCTTCTCGCCGTTCATTTGGGAGAACAGGTTGACCTGGATGGCGCGCAGCGTGGCCGCCAGGACGTAAAAGCCTCCCTGCAGCATGTGGCAGAAGGCGGCGCCCACACCGAGCGCTGCGCCCATCAGGTTGGGCACCGTCTCACACACCACGCACATCCCCTCCAGGAAGTGCAGGGTGCCTTTCCTGGCCAGGGGCTGGCCTTGGTAGAGGTAGCCCTGGGGAGACGGGGTTTGCTGGGCATGGTTGACCAGGTATCTCGCACAGTCGGTGAAGTGGCTGACGGCGCGGCGCAGTGGGAGCAGAGCCAGGTACAGGTGACAAGCCGCTTTGGTGAGAGCATGGAAGAGCAGCCGCAGCTCAAGCACCGCGTTGCCTGGAGATAAGAGGGTAACGGGGTCAGCCGAAGTCTAATTTAAAACTCTGGCTAATGTCAGCAACTATTACAAACAGCGTCTGCCACTGGATTAAAGTCTGTTCACCAGCCATGTGGGTGGCTGCTAAGCACGCAAAGCGGGGAAAGGTGGATAGGTTTGGCGCATCCATGCCGCGCCGCCCGGCATGGAGCCCAAACACTGTAAGAATATCCATCCTAACAAGGTATTTAGTCTCGCAGGCAGTCTTAATATTCCACTTTGCCCCAGTGCAGTTTCACTTGTCTGGGAATTTGTCTAGACATAGCTTCAAAAATCCTTAGACATATAGAATATTAGTAAGAATTACCAGAAAATCCTTGGGTAATGTACACTTATCAATGAGGCTGTTAAAGAGAGCCCTAACTACAAATTAAATGATCCTGTCAAGAGAGCCTGCCTGTGAATAAAGTCATAATTGCTCTTAACCAAATTCTGTCAAACTCTGGATTACAAATTTTCAATGGAAAGCATAATTTCCACCACTGGTCTGCAGGGATTTGCAAGTCAAACTCAATTTGGGAGACGCGCAAACGCTTAAAAATGAATCAACGTAATGATTTCTGACCTAGTCCGGTTGTCCCAGTGCGCCTTGCATTTTTAGGAAATATGTCAGAAATCATAATTTATTCTGGTTCACACTCAAATGGAAGACAGCCAGACTGCATAATTTATGTTTAAATTTCCCTGCAATGTCATTAGCGTTTTAATGACAGTCTTTTACATTTTCCGAAGTGTCAAAGTTGTGCGGTGAATACAGACTAGATGTTTCCTAGGCTATGAACTGATGAAAGCTGTTTCATACCGCAGTAAGGTGGAAGATAACTGCCACATGGTCCCTTTGATGATGAAAGATCCCAAATCTCAGCTAACCACTTTCTCTTACCGTCTATAAAACAGAGGACCCAGAGCAAGGCAATACTCGCTGCCAGTGAAGTCCACCAATCCATGTGGTCCTCTCCCTGTTGTGGACTCGGCAACAAAAAGACAGAAAGCAGTTAAAGTCCCAAGTTATGGCTGTGGCTAAGCTCTCCTCTCTCTTTATAGTGCTAATACCCAAACATTAAGTAGTCGTTGCTTGCTCTGCAGGTGTCGTCGGTATGTTGAAGTCCTTATGGGACACCAAAGTGCACATCAGGTGTCAACATGAGGCGCATTAGACCATCAGGCTACAATTCTTTAGCCTGTTGTGTAGCCTACCCCGCAGTAAACACATTTATGTGCCACAGCCAAGGTGTGGCCTATTAAAATGGACTTACAATTATTTTTAAGTGTAAGTCCGTCGTTTAAGTCGTTTAAGGTAAAAGTTAAGGTAAAAGAGAATTTCCAATGTTTATGGGTGTAGTTAGGATGGGATTTTACGCTATGCTTCACATAATATATATATAAGCTGGATGTCCTACATTATTGCATTATTAATAGAGAACAAATATCCCAAAAATATTTAGGACTAATAGATACAGTAAAACAAACACACAGAGAAAGAAAGAAAGAATAGATAATATAGTATGTTCAGCAGTTTATCACACTGATGAGATAATAGTAGGCCTTTCGTGCATGTCACCAGTCCTACATTTGTACCCAGCATTGGCAGGTTAGAAAGTTTTGGACTGAATTAATTGCATTGTCAAATAACCTAATGAACTTTATTGAACTGACGCCCCTGACACAGTGAAAGCCGCGTGCGTCCCGAGAACGTCTTGCGCGTTCTCGCCCTGCTTGCTTGTGTGCCGCTGCCATGGCAACGGAAAACCTCCAGAAGGTAGGACACCTGTGAGAAGGAGCGGCTGCGCTGTCTGAGACCGGGCTGCGGACCCGCCTCTTTCTCTCCAAAGACTGCAAACACTGGCTCTGTTGTCGGGTGAAGCTGGTGTGTGAGGCGCTGCGGGTAACTGTTGTGCTGTAGTCTATATATTTTACGATTGTGCTTTTTTTTGAGAAGTTTGTTGTGGCGCTTTTCTATCCAGAGCGACTTGCAGTGAGTGCAACTGTAGAAATCAGCATCAGTTGCTAGCTAGTTGGATAATCAAACTTTCCAACCACCAAAAAAGGAATTATTCAGTTAGTTACCATATGTAGTTATAATGTTATCATATGTTATGATTTTTTAAGTGTGACCCTATTTTCCTGAAGTCAGCAAAGGTAAGAAAATTTAGGCTGTGAAATTGCATTGCGTTTAAGCCTTTAACACAAGTTATCTGCTAACTACTACAATACTCACTGTGTGGGTTAGCTAGATTGGCTTGCTTTAATTTAATGCAGTCTTATTCTTATAAATTTTGTATAGGCTTGAGTGAGACAGTGTAGTCAGGCCTGTGTAGTTCTGAAGATAACTCAGATTGAGATTCATGTGGCCACTAGGCAGGCTATTAGTCTCCTTTTCCTCCAGGCTAGAGCTCTAGCCTCACATCTCGAGGTTACTGTTAAGAGAGTGATGATTCATAAATCGAAATGTGCTTTTTTTTTCCCTCACAAATTAGGCATGTCCCTCAGGAGGAAAAACGCTGCAGATGGTGTGATCACCTTCCACACTCCGTTTCCACTCGACTCATTGAAATCAAGGGTAAGGAAGTTACATGCATTCACAGAAACTGATATGTACTGTCCATTAAGAAAAGTACATATTATTGATGTAGGACAGTAAGTACAGCTTTTCAAAAAATGATGTGGGATTATTCATGCTTGACTACACAAATCAATACATTTCATCTCTTTTAAGCTTTACTTATTATGAAAAGGGGTTTGCTGGGCGCACGCTCTCCTTTTCAGTGTCACCATGCTTCACATTCATTAAGACATTTATTCCTGGTAGCTGCCCAGTACAACCAGTCATCAGCTGTTAATGCTGTGAAATAGGTAGTTTAATGCTCTGCTCAAGGGCACCCAATGGTTATTAAGGAGGGTTATTTTTGGAAGGTAGCATTACTCATTCACATACGCTGCCAGGATGATTGCATTTACTGTATGCATTCAGATTAGGTTATAGCACTGTTTCTCTCTCAGACACACACATGCACGCACACACAGTATATACTGTTTTCTCCCCAGAGCAAGAGTGTTGAAACTGTGAACTGCTGCCAACTAATAATTTATCACCAGTCTTATATAGAGTGGAGGCTGTGTGTCTGTACCCTGGCCAGCCCGGATCATTTGGCAGGGGGTACAATGCCTGTCTGCACGCATGGTTACCCCTCTGTCTTCCCTGTCTGTGTGGTGTCATATCTGAATACATGATGCTGAAATCTCGGGTCTTAGAGGGACGGATAAAAAGGTTTCGGGTTACCCTGACTGACAGATACAGCAGCCATTGTATGTCAGTATCACATAAAAGAGGACAAATGTCAGGATACTTAATCAACCAAGCAGCCAAACCCATGTGCATGAACCATAATGGAAATATTTCACACAAGCTTAGTTTGCACAAGAAGGAGTCTTTATGTGGCTGCCAGAGTTGCAGAATCAAGATAAAACAAAGTCCATAGCACACCAGCATGCATGTCCTACATACTGTATGTGCGTGTGTGTAACAGTGAGGAGCAGCTCAGGTTTCCAGCTAGTGACACGATCTCTCACAGCCTGTTGTGCTGGCCTCTGTTGCCTTCTGTACACCTACAGCAGTGTGTCTGTTCTGTCTCCGTGAACTCTGGCTGGGATTTCAGAAAGAGTTCATATTCCCCGTGGAGTTCTGTGATTGATATTTTTCACTAGTTTTTGACCCTGAGCAGGACACAGCTGCAGTAACATTTGTCGTCACAGCACGATACAAAGCAAAATATAGGTAGAATCCTGTATTTTGTACACTATATGCTATAACTAGAATATATTTTGTTTATTAAGGAAATTAAAAATCAGTTATGAATCATATTCGTGAAAGGCCACAGAATGGAGGTTATTTGTTTTTCAGGAGTTCAGGGGAAATTTAAAGGATGATTCATCATGCATGTCAGGGAGCAGGAGGACCCTGTGTCAGCAAAGTGCGAAGATGAGGAGCACCAGTCGGGGAGCCGAAGATGGGAATAGCACCTCTGAGCCATCTCATGGCCCCCGAATGGACCGTCTCTCTTACACCTCCCTCAGACGACTGCAGGTACTGCACACAGCCACACACTGTGCATACACACTCAAAGAGATGGTGAATTTTCTCAGTGCATGTGTACCACTCAGGCAAAGACGGAGGCTGAAAATGATCAGGCGAGAGCGATTATCCATCCTCAACTGGACGCCGAGAATGACTTTGTGAAGGTAACTGTCATTTACTGCTTTCTGCTCCTTTATCTGGAACATAACTTGTTTTTTCCGTGTGTGATGTGACAACACATGATGCATCTGTTTTAAGGACTTGGAGAGTTTCCTGAACCAGTGGGATGCAGCAGAGTTGAGGAAGAGGGAGCTGTTGCACAAGCGCTGGACGGATCGTGTATGGACGCCCATGCAGAGGAGGCTGGAGGAGCGCGTATCCAGCTGCTGGCATGAGGAGGCCAAGAGGCGCCGCAGCTTGTACAGCCACTACATCCAGCACTGCAATACCAAGGTAGTGCCAAAGCTGACAATCCACTGAGTTGTCATTGCTAAGCAGTTTTTATTTCCGTCTGGACCGTGATACTGTTGTTTCAGCTTTGCTCTGTGTCACCTGTATCATCCGGTCTTATTCTGACATCAGCGTTTTGTGTTTCTAGAGAGCTGTAATCCACAGTGCAATCCCTCACTGCTACGTTGTCTGCTCTCTCACTGTGAAATTCTGTAGCCTGCTGAAAGATTTGAAATGTAATTAATTCATAGAGGTGAAATTTATCATGTGATGTCGCTGCTAGAAACAGCTTTTGTGAAGCTGTATAACGTAGTTCTGCATGTCTTGAACATGGTGAATGTTATTCTCTATCTTTTGCACTAATTTGGTCATTAGGGCAATAATAGACACATCATTAGAGTGTGTGCCCTGTAATGATCTATCTCTAACCTTTGTAACCTCTTCTGTTCAGGGTTTTGTGTTTCTAGAAAGCTATGATCCACAAGAGTACGATCCTTTCCTCCTCAGCATCAAAAAGCCACATTACTTCAAGGTCAGACTTTGTGACTTAAATACTAAATATTTGACTTTATATATTAAAAATTATTTTGGACGTGTGTGCTGTACATAAGTAGTAAACATGTCTCTGTAGTAAACATGACTCTGTTATTGGCAATATATTAATTAGCTGCTGTATCCTCAGCTCAGCACATCTGCCTTAAAGGACCCACTGTTCCTTCAGCCACATGTGAGGGTGAAGGAAAAGAGAACAGCTCATTCTCGTGGGACAGGTAGTTTTTGTTTCCCTTCTTACCAAGAAATTATGAGACCTACATTCATTGAAGTTTTATGCAAAATTCCAGCACAAGGATTTTGTCTTGAAGCTGAGTTTAAGTTATAAATCAATTCCTTCTCTGATTTAGGAAGCAAATACACAAGGAGACAAACAGAGGAGCTACTCAATGATCCATCTCATCTGTCCCATCTCAGTCACTCTGTGGCCCCACAGGCTGACACGTCCCTATGGGCTTCACGTGTTTATCCAGACGCTGCGTTCACAGAACCTCGACTTAAGGTTGAAACTGAGCTAAGGAAGTCCAACAGGTACAAATGAACAGTGTGTAAGGAGTTCAGTCTAGGTTTCAGTTATAGTCTGTTTACTACTGTCTACAAGTTGTTGTGCTACATCCAATCATTTTTATGTATGACATATAAATATTTCAAATTTTCAAATATCTTAACAATTCATTCTTTACTCTATCTTGAATTTAATTGATGTCTCCACTGCATAAGTTATGCAGTTTACAGTTACAACTATCTGGCAAAAAGTAAAGTTTGCATATCTTGTCTCATCCAGGCTCAGTGCAATACCGTATTACATCACAGCAACTGCCACAGCAGATGGAAGGTGCCATCAGAGTGGCTGCTGGTCCTTCAGAAGATGACGTTGGAACCGAGAAGCAACTTCACAGGAAGCCACTCTGCCTTCATCCTAACAGTTTTATATTACTGTAACTCTTATCAACTATCCTCCTCTAACTACCTCACAGAGCCACAAGGTACCATCTGGCTTACACTGGCAGCAATCAACTCAGAAAGTCTTCAACCTTGAAGCGCATGACTAATAAACAGTTTGAGTGGTGGATCTTTGAGTTTGACCTCTCTAAGACAAGGTGCTTCTTCAAATAGCTGATCGCTGGAACAGTGTTACTGAATAAAAGTCCTGGAAACCCGTACTGTATGTTGAGTATGACAGTCAAACACTCAGCCATGATGCAATACAGTTATGTGAATTTTATTCATGTCACTTCCAGGATTTAAAGGCACGCATCACATGAGACCTCATGGCTAGACCATCATGTTAACCTTGGGACATTACAATATACATGAGTTTTCAACAGTTGAAACAAATATGTATAGTCGTGTTTGATAGTTCAAACCAGGATATGTTTAGTAGTGTTCAACAGTTCATTTTGGTATATGTATCTTTAACAAGGCATTTGAGGCTTGTCTTCATATGCAAAGAAACCATGTTGGACATTTTCCTCCATTAAGGAAAAAGTATGTTATAGATATCTGTAAAAATGATAGCAAAATATTTAAGGAATCTAATAGTTAAGGCACATGTGTCTAATTGTATTTCTAACTGGTGGACATCAAAGTATTGGCAATTACGTTGGTATTTTAACTCACACATGGCTTGATGGTCAGACATATTTGTTTTGGTCTCAAATAAATTACTACTTTTCAAGACGTTTCATCAGCTTCTTAATCTGCATTTTTACCGAGGTTGTTTTCTCGAGTTGAGTCATCTTCTCTAAGTGGTCTGGAAGGCTCAGGGCAGGACATGGCAGTCAGTGAGAACAGTATCCAGACCTTTTTCATGGCATCACATGCTATGGGATAAATAGGCACTTTGATTTGTGCATGTGTGTTTGTGTGCCTGTGAGAGCCTTTGGCATAGGTGTTCCTCCAACTCATTTGGTCTGATCATAAAGCTGCAGGTCTAGTTTGACCCACACTTCTCCAGTGGGGACTTCATGCAGTAGTAGACGACGGTTCGCAGCGCCTTTGCTCTCCATCTCCTTCTTTATGGTTGCCACGGGAACTTCGGTGCGACCCAGGAAATCTGAAGAGGCACAAGCTGGAGATTTAGTGCAATGGAAGGACTACAAATGGATGGATGAACATAAATAAAGAGAGCAGTAGTAGTCTAGGTGAGAGGAAATATTTTATGTGTGTGTTAGCATGTATCCACATGTCTGCATGTGTTTCTCTCTCCCATCCACTCACCATCTGGCGAGAACTGGTCTTTTTCAAACACGGTGATGCACAGCACGTCCTGGTAGAGGTCCTTGATGAAGAACTGGCAGTTGAAGTTCCACTTGGGGTTGAGAGTGTCGCTGATGGGTCGGGATGTGTAGCACTGCGCCCCCATGGTCAGCTCACAGTACGGATTACTCTTACCTGGAGGGTAGGATACTCATTTATTCTTTAATTAAGACGTCGTTAGCTTACCCATGATGCATGCATACTCTCTGAAGAACAGTAACTTTAAAGAGTGCATTGTGAGTCGATGTGGGCAGGCGGCCTCACCATTGGGCTTGCAGGCCTTCAGCTCCTGGGCTTCGGTAACAGTCACCAGCAGTCGACCGATACCGCTGGTCTT
>OMLF01039342.1:43947-66027 GCA_900302615.1 Holocentrus rufus | reverse complement strand
CAGAACCGGAGAAAATGTCATGTGTTGTTGTTTGTTTTGTTTTGATAAAGTGTTATTTAGCTCAGGATTGGGGGGCTTGTCTCCTCACATCCGCGAGCCTCTCTCCTGAAGGATCTGCGAGGGCGGAAGGAGAACTCCGTCAGACAACATGCCCCAACGTCCCACAAGAAAACTGGATGTGATGCTGTTTTCACATTTGAGGAAGGAAATTAAAGCGAGCGGTTCACTCACCTTGGCCTTCTCAGTGGGCTCGATGACGATGCCGTTGGTGGAGTTGTTGAGCTCCCGGGAAACTACGCATAAAAACTCGGCCTGGTCCTCGTTTCCATAGTTATAGGACGAGCCAATGCTTATCAGCTAAAGATAAGAAAAGATGAAAGAGATGGAATTAGGGCTGAGCAATTAATCCAAATATTATTGAAAAATCGCAATATGGCCAAGAGCAATATCCAAATCACAAAAGTTGCAGTTTTTGGTCAAATGTGTCACACAAAATATTACAAATACTTAATATAAATAAAGTACTGTGGCGCTACAGAGATGCCCTGGCCTTCATATCGTGTTCTCCAGATATAAGAAAACATGTTTGTCTGGCACAGACACCAGCAAAACTCACATCAACAAAATTTTAAGTTTCAGCGATAAAGAAATTTATGATGCAAATTATCATTCAAACTAAAATTGTGAATCATATCACAACATCACTATCTGTCAAAATTATTTTATTATGACTTTTTTTTTTAGCATATTATTCATATACTAGAGGGTATTACTAAGTTGAGGAATATAAAAGTATCTAATTTTTCCATGAATTTCCATGACTAGAACTATGATGTAAATATACTTTCTTGGCATGGCAGCACTACTATTTGTTTGACCAATACTCTTAAAAGCTAGAAAAACAGACATTGATTAAGGTTTAGTTTGTCTAAGGTTCTTTTTTTTATAATTCTATGCTAATTTGGGTCATAACTAAACTATTTATTAGATTACTAATCATTCTCTGTCTCTGAGATGGACATCAACACATTTAATATGACAGGAATTTCTAATGATGATAACCCTGCTTTAGGCACATCTCCAAACTGCAGCTTGAAATAGTGCTGCTGAAACAACTAAGGCCTGAACCTAAGAGATTTTTTTTTTTTTTTTTTAAAGGTCTCTTTTCTGCACCTGCTCAAACTTCCAACCATCCGACATGGTTGAGACCATCTGTGTGAGTTCCTCCTCTTGGCACTGCAGTACTCGATACACATGCTTCACAGGGCCCTGAGGGACACAACAAATGCACACACACACAGAATGTTACTAAGGAAACACAGTATCAGTGATGTGCACACAAACACATGGTCATTTTTTGCCAGTCCAAAAAAATGTACTTTGATTTGCAATTGCAGAGAGACTGGTAAACAGATTCATCCACCGAGCCTGTTTCCAATCCACTGACATATTCACATGGTTTTGGTTTCTGATACATGTACCTGAGATGTCCGATTCTCATTGTCCCGTATCCTCTCTTTAACCAGCCTCACCAGTGAAGCTATGTTGTAGAACTCGGCTTCCTCAAGGACACCTGGCACAAAAAATGGAACAACAAATGGCTTGTGCACTTCACTGTTTTTGAAAGCTGTCCACTGTAAATGCGGTTTACCAACTGCAGCATGATGTTTTCTGAAAGCTACAGTACTGTTAGAAACTGGAGGTTAAAATGCAACATACCTACAAAACAGCAGCATTTTACATAGATTCCTTCCTCTTTATTGGAGTGCTTAAAAATCCACCAGGGCTCAAAATGTTAACAATTTGTTTGTTTATTACCTTCCTCTGCCAGATTTTTATCCATGATCAGTTTTCCATGCCGAAGGTAATTCAGAATGGGGCCGAAGTATGTGGGGTCCCTGTCGATCAGGTATGCTCCTGTCTCGTCCTGTAAGAAACATAACATGGGCTGTGAGGAGCAGTTTGTCCTCATTGTTTCACCTTTTTGCTCCAGTCATGGTCACCTTGCAAAACACTGTGGAATCAGATTAACACTGATAAAATTATTGGAGCAATGACATGAATAACAACATATTTGGTCAAAGTGAGAAACTATTAGACATAGTTTATCAGGAAATATCGTTCCCTTGACATGATTTTTTGAGTTTTGGTTTCCAAATAGATTTCTGGCCATTTTTGCTTCATTTCTCCACACTATAATGACTAAACATTACAAGATAAAATTTATACTCATTGATGCTAATGTGTGAGAAGTGACGTCCATATTGGCACCATTTACTCACTTTGTCGGAGTCCAAATCGGGATCTTCTTGACATAGTCTGTACAGGAATGATTTGGGGTCCCTGCACAAGGTCTGTTTGGTTGTGATGAAGTAGGTGCCACCGACGTTGAGGCGGACCCAGCGGGACCCCGGCTTGTCCGCGGGTTCCGTCGGAGAGCTGGGGTTGCTCTTCAGCGGGAAGCCGAACACGGTCCGGCTGCTGTTGCTCGACATCCCGGGACTGGGCAGGCTGCTCCGCGGGGGAACCATGAGAGTGGGCGAAGCCAGCCGCACAGACCCCCGGACATCACGGTGCTCGGTTTGCTCTATAGTGCCTGTGCCACTCGGTTCCACGACGTGCAGTTCAGCCATATTTCCTTCGTCTAAAACCACAACCACGCGATTAGCTACACTGCAGGGAAACAATTTCTCTCACCCGTTTTGTAAACAGAGCAGGGCTATTTTTCTTCGATAAGGTGGCTGGCATTAGGGCGTTGCTGCTCACACTCGACCGCCTCAGCCTCTAAAGCTGGAGATTAAGACACAAATGTTACTAAGGATGGGTGTACGACGTTAGCCGCATCGCGTTTAAATCTTTTCTTCCCAAGACAAATTGGTCATTCTTGTTTATTCAAACGTTAATCAGAAAAAGGCAATTCTTCCGGGTTGTAACGTGATTACTGTTTACTTCCGCTATGTCATCGGTTTTCAAACTAAGAGTATGCACTAACAAAGAGAACTTTTGTTTCTGCTCTTCTGAGATTTAGTTTTACAGGTTAACAGTTAATTGTTGTGTTTAATTAGAATATCAATAAAGCATGATTACAATGTGTCATCATTTAATTTATTCTGAAACACTTGAGGCTAATCATATTACTGCTGGTATTCCTTCTACAACTGCTATTAATACTGATATTACTTCTACTACTAAAATAATATGGAGCATTTACATATGTGCATGATGCCAATCATGTCAAAGAAATTCACTCATGAATGTTCCATTTCATGCATATTGGGGTACTAAGCTAATGCTTATCTTGAGCAATTTACAATAATCACAGCAGTCGATTATACTGACATTTCTAGACTGCCAACATTTCATGCAACCAACAGCAAGGGATCCAAGGACCAAAGCCACAACGATCATGCAGTATAGGAATAACCAACATTCCTTCCTTTTGTTCTTGTTCACTATATTGTACAACACATCTTTGGAAACAGCTTGTCCATAAGCATCATATCAGATATTTACTGAACATGTTCTGTCACATTATGCATGTTTGTTAACACATGAGCGGTATGGACATTCCTCTCATTTTTATGTTGTCTGTTTTCAAATTGAAAAAATATATTGCGGAACATAGGGCCCTGGGAACACAGATACACTCCAATATGGACTGCTTCAGGAACTATAACTACTTTGGCTTGGTTTCTTTTTATAGTCCTTGAGAACTTTATTTATTATTACTGCAGATTTATAATGAAATTCCAAGGCTTTATCCCCAATATTTCCCCAACCAATTATGGGTTAGAAATAGAACTGTTACATTACATTTATCCCATAGTGGAGAGCAGCATTACACCACCACTGCGTCCAGCCTGCAGTTAAATCAGGCGAAGAAGAAGAACAGTTTAACTGGTAGAGGGCGCGCTGGTGTTGTGTTGTGGCTTTGGAAACGGCACCGTACTGTACTGAACTGGACTGGACTCGGTTGGCAAGTGAAGAGCCAAGAGGGGGGTAAGCCTTGTAATAGGACTTAAATGTATCTTTTCGATTTCCATTAATATAGCCGCGTAGTTGCTGTTAAATTTCTGGTAGGATGTGCTTAGCATCACTGTTAGCATGCTCATTCTCCAAGCGCGTTCACTTGATGCTTGATGCTATCACATTAGCATATGCTATCTAGCTAGCTATCTAGCTAGGTTAGCTAGTTTAGCTAAGCTCAGCATCTGCTGAAGCAAACAGAACAGAGTGGATGATGCAGGACCAGTGAAGATGTTACGGCAGTGTTGTCTGACACAGCAGATTTGGCAGCTTCATGATCAAATCTGTCTGTGCATGCATGCAGCCTGACAGATGCTGAAGAAGAGTAAGCTTTAACACATTGTTTCGAGTATATCGTAGGCTAGTTAATTAGCCAACTATATGGACTCAGCTGTATGTAATGTTGGGTAGCGTTAACCACGCAATATCAAAACAATGTAGACATCGCAAGTACTGGAAATATTGTCATTATCCCTCTGTGTGACTCTACTATGGTGTTGTCATTTCAGCTGCCTGAGCCATGAGTGAGTTTAGGATCCACCATGACGTCAACGAGTTGCTCAGCCTGCTTCATGTGCGAGGCGGTGATGGAGCAGAGGGCTACATAGACTTACTGCAGAAGCACAGGACACCTTATGTCACCACAACAGTCTCTGCTCACAGCGCCAAGGTGAGTGATGCGTCGTTTGCATCAGCAGGTTTCAACTCTGTGTCATCAAGGCCCAGGGCGCTGTAGGATTTTATTCCAACTAAACTGCACCAGCTGGCTTGAATGATATGCACACGTTCAGACAGAAAGGAGAAAGGTGTAGAAAACAGTTGGGATAAAAACCTGAATGCTTTCGTGGTGGTTTCAAATGCAAAAGTATGTTTTTCATTCCATTCGGCAGCTGAATTTATTAAGAGACCCTCAGCCAGAGGAAGGGAGCTAATCAGTAAAGTTTTACTATGAGCCAGAAACCGAGAATGACTTATGGGCCTGTGTCTTCTGTCCTGGGTCTCAGTGCAAAATTAAACTTGGTTCTGGGGTGAAAAGCTCTAAAGAGCCTCTGGTTTGGATGCTTGTGGAAATAGATGTGTTGTCATGATATATGTGGACATTCTCCTGTTTGTAGATATTGTGCATTGATTATTTGTCTTGATTTGCCATTTACAGGTCAAAATAGCAGAGTTTTCTAAAACCCCTGAGGACTTCTTGAGGAAGTATGACGAACTTAAGTCAAAAAACGTTCGCAATGTTGACCCTCTGGTCTATCTGCTGTCTAAGCTCAGTGAGGATAAAGAGGTAATAAGTCATTTACATGCTGACAATTGACTGTTCTTCTCCTACAGTCTGGCAATTAAATAATCAGATTTCTGTTTCATTGATATGGAATGATCTTATTGTTAAAGAATAATTCCTGATTTTCATCTGATTGTTTGCTGTAATATTTCCCCAGACACTCCAGTGTCTGCAGCAGAATGCCAAGGAGAGGTCAGAGTCGTCTGCAAACACAGCTGCAACCACCACCACCAGTTATAGTCTCCCTCAGACCAGCACCAAGATGTCCATGCAGGAACTGGATGAGCTGCGCAAGAAGCTTGGCAACGTGACGGCCAGCTCCAACGTTCCACAGGTTGGTGTTTCACATAAAACTGTATGGAGGATAATTGCACAAGGCTAGGGAGGAATGTACTGATAAGAGACAAACACATGTAAGTTTCACATTGCAGTCAGCTGCTGAACAGAAATAGAAGATGTAAAGTAAGTAGCAGGGCTACAAAAATGCTGGAAAAAAATGGAAATGATGTATTCCAGGCCTGGAAAAGTTTTGCAAAATGATAAAATTATTTGTTGATAAACAGCTTAGCTGTTAGGGGAAATGCCTGGCACTAGATCTAGGCAGTACTGAAAATAAATACAATTAAAACCAAATTCATGATTATAGAGTTAGGGTACTCCCAAAGACTTGATATTCAAATCAAATGTTCAACAGCAAAAAATAACACTTAAAAATCACACATTTGCATTATTTCTTGTTGAGTACTTATGAAAAAGTTAGTGAATTTCACCAAACTTTGCATGTCTCATGTTGTGAATTTGCCTGCAGTCTGCTGAAGTCACACGGAAGATGCTGAGGGATAGGCACAACAAGAAGAACCCCACCCAGCCCAACCCGGTGTTTCCCAACTGGGTGTATGACCGTCCTGCTCTGATAGGAGACTTCATGACCAGCTCCACCCCTGTGGGGGAACCAGCTGTGGCCATCGGTATGCTGCTCAAAGTGATTAGGTCACTTTTTATTGATATTTTCAGAATCACTTCAGTTACATTCTGAATTATGTAATCTCTTAATAGACACTAACAGTGCATTCCTCTAACATTGTACCAAAATCTGTTGAGTTATTTAAAGATTGTATTCCATTTCCCACTTTGAGTCCTGGTTTTTAGACTTGCTTCTGTATACTCCCAACACACAAAAGTGACTGTTTGTTCTGTGTGTGTATCGTTGTGGTTCGAATGCTGTTGTTGACCTAAATGTCACATGTGGACAGGCACGATGCCCCTGGCCGCTCAGGAACAAGCTCTGGTGGAGGATCTGCTGTTTGTGCTGATTGGAGTTGATGGGAGAGACATCGCAGCCCAGCCTGTGCTGGGCAGGCAGAACCGCTCCTTTATTGTTGATCCAACTTTGGACATGTCCATCAAGGAGCTGGTCAATCGGATACTGCCAGTCGCATCATATTACTCCACCATAACACGGTTTGTAGACAAAGAATCGAAGTTTAATCAGTGGAACCTGACTCAGTTCAATCATTGCAGTTGCATGTTGACATAGCAGTTGAATATTATTTAATTTATCACCTGGGAAAAAACATGTACGAATTACTCAGGAATTATTAAGGAAAATTATTAAGCAAACCAGCCCTACCTGAAGTAGTTCAAGTATTTAGAATAATAGAATCATTAGATGCTCCTGTGTTGTTGTGTTTGTCCCTCAGCTTCACTGAGGAGAAGTCATCGTTTGAGTACGGCCAGGTGAACCACGCACTGACAGCGGCCATGAGGACCCTGATGAAGGAGTACCTGATCCTGGTCACTCAGCTGGAGCACCTCCACCGGCAGGGCATGCTGTCCCTGCAGAAGCTCTGGTTCTACATCCAGCCCACCATGAGGACCATGGAGATACTCGCCTCCATCGGTAACACTCTGAACTTGACCCGCTTTTTTGCCTTCAGCATGTTTAACCAGGCCGCCGCCTGAGGTCGTGGTGACACAGACGATGTACAAATATTTGCCTTTTCTACTATTTGCTCCCATTTCAAGCCTGTTCCTGAGATTTTAAACTCATTCAGGGCCAAAGAAATTGTTGCTAGTGGCCATGGTATCCTTTTGATAGGGGCTGAAACATTTTCAGAAACAATATTCATTGTTCAGCAATTAAAAATATGTGTGATTGCATCATCTAAACTGTCTTTTTTTTGCACTAATGTCTTCAATTTCTTATAGCTCCAATAATATCCCATTATGAGCCCTTAGACATAGAGACAATGTCTTTGTCCCTTCTTCGTTTTTCAGCTTTTGATACCCACTCTATTTCTCCACAGCTTCCTCAGTGGACAAAGGAGACTGTATGGGCGGGTCGACGTTGAGCCTTCTCCACGATCGCACCTTCAACTACACCGGTGACAGCCAGGCTCAGGAGCTATGCCTCTACCTCACCAAAGCAGCTAGCGTCCCCTACTTTGAAATACTAGAGAAGTGGATCTACAGGGGAATCATCAAGGATCCATACAGGTACAATTACTCTTATGTCTCAGGAAAACAAGTACCAGTCAAAATGACTGTCGGTTAATGCTTTGGCATGGCATCCTCTAATTTATGCTGTATATGCGCATTTTTGAAGTCTAAATCAAAACTTCATTAAGTACTCTGCCTTAAGGCTTGTAATTACACTTTTCTATTTCTTTATTTACATTTAACTGAATATTTTGTATATCAATGTTTTGTTTGTGCACAGCGAGTTCATGGTTGAAGAGCATGAGCTGCAGAAAGAGAAAATTCAGGAAGATTACAATGACAAATACTGGGATCAGAGATATACGATTGTACAGCACCGGATTCCCTCCTATCTACAGAAAATGGCAGATAAAATATTAAGCACAGGTAAAATAAAAAGTGTATATGTAGCATGTGTAAAATACAAACACTTTTGTAGACAAAGGGAATATACTGTTTTATTTGTATATTGTTTATTTGTTCCATAGGAAAATACCTCAACGTGGTGAGAGAGTGTGGTCGTGATGTGACCTGTCCTGATGCCAAAGAGGTCCTGTACACTCTGAAGGAGAGGGCCTATGTCGAGCAGATAGAGAAAGCCTACAACTACGCCAGCAAGGTGCTCCTAGACTTTCTTATGGAAGAGAAGGAGCTGGTTTCCCGTCTCAGGTAAAATCAAAATCTTGTTTGTTTGAATAAGTTGGTGTATGGCATTTGCAGGGTGTGCACTGAATTCAGAGCCATGTTGACATGCATACAGCCGACAGACCACAAGGGTGTCATCCCAAAACATGATCTGAAATCTGAAGCTGCCTGTTGGTTAAACTGGTATGTTTGTCTTAGAAGCTGCTCACATACTTTAACTGCACAGGCTTGAATTGACTGAATGTATGTGTATGTGTGTGTTTGTGGTGGTAGTGAGGTGTGTATCAGGGTGGAGGGCATAAGAGACGTGTTCAGGCTGTGTGTTGTGTATATCCTGTCTCTGTCTGTTTTCACTTCAATATCGATGCTGTTGCAGTAACACGAGGGCCTGCGTTCCTCTTCCCAGGTCGATCAAGCACTACTTTTTGATGGACAAAGGCGATTTCTTCGTGCACTTCATGGACCTGACGGAGGAGGAGCTGAAGAAGCCGGTGGACGACATCGTGCCTTCCAGACTGGAGGCTCTTCTGGAGCTGGCTCTGAGGATGAGCACGGCCAACACAGACCCGTTTAAAGACGACCTCAAGGTAAGAGGAAGCCAAACTGCAGCTCTGTGTAACTTCATGGGTAAAACTCAAAGTACTAAAACTGACAACCCACACAAAAACATGAAAGCACTTGTGCTGTAAGTTGCCAAAACATGTTGACCAAATGTTACATCAAGCCTCCTGTTATGACTGTGTTCAGTCCAACAGCTCCATCTGCTGGTCCCAGTGGAGAAGAGCATTTCTCCTGTCAGGAGTTCAGATAAATTTGCAGTTCACCAGTTTGTGCATCTGGATTGATTTGATTATTTGAAATGGTTCAAGTACTATTTCTGTTGATTGGTTTTGTCTGGCACAACAAAACCAATGAGATAAATGATATTTGTCAAGCGGTGCGGTTAGATAAATACAATAAAATGAACCTATTGAAGCATGTTTATTCTTTTTATGTTTCACTATATTGTGTTGATGCTATATACAGGCTATCTGCAGATCCTTAAAAAGTCTTGAAATCTTTTAAATCCAATTTTATAAATACTAGGCCTTAAAAGTCATTAAATAGTCTTCAATTTAAATTTATGAGGTTTTAATTTCTATCTGATTTTATTTAGCCATCCATTGCTTTCTGTCAAATTAAATTAATGAAGTTCTTCTGCATCACAGTCAACATTTCTGATGTTAAAAAACCTCCAAGCCAACTGCTCAACCTAATACTGCTTTTATAATGACCTGCTGCGCTGAACTGTTAGAATACAATATCTATTGTAGATTAACCCAACTCACTTTACACTTCCGTGTAATACTTATCTGTAAAGAGAAATGCAACAAAATGAATGCTCATCTGAACTCATGAATACATTATATATTTAGTTTATACCTGATATGTGTTTGTCCATCTAACTATGATCTCACTGTTTTTCCCAGACTGATCTAATGGCCTGATGCGTCATGCTGTCTCATTCTCCATAATGTTCATCACGCTTCTCGTCCTCTCTCCACAGATTGACTTAATGCCTCATGATGTCATCACCCAGCTGCTGCGGGTGCTGGCCATCGAAACCAAACAGGAGAAGGCCATCATCAACGCAGACCCCACAGAGGTGGCTCTTAGCGGACTGGAGGCCTTCTCCTTCGACTACATCGTCAAATGGCCACTGTCCCTCATCATCAACAGGTTCTGCGCTGCTGTTGCATTTTACTTTATTTCACGGTCCCATATCAGTTTTCATGATTTTGTTTTTAAATATATGGGATGGGAATAATGCTTGTCACAATATTTTGCAAGTGCTGAGTCACAGATCAGTGTAATCAACTCATAATATTCTTTTTTTTCCCATATTATTCATTATTCTGCTTTTAAATGAACAAGCTGTTGCAAAGTGCTTTATATAAACTGCAGATATAAACACAAGTGAAGATACACAAAAAATTAAATTCAGTTTCAAGTTTCTGGAATGCAACGAGCTGCCAGTCTGTTGAATGTATTTTGACTTGGAGAATAAATGTGATGCTAATTGTATATTAATATTCATTTTCCAGGAAAGCACTGACAAGATACCAGATGCTGTTCAGGCATATGTTTTATTGCAAGCATGTGGAGAGGCTGCTGTGCAACGTGTGGATCAGCAACAAAGACGCCAAGCAGTACTCCTTGCATTCTGCCAAGTGGTGAGCAGACTTTTACCTGAACTCAGGTACAATGATCTGTAAATGCTGTGGTCATTCCTCTCCTCATATGTTACAACTTCCTGTACGTAGGTTTGCGGCAGCGTTCGCCCTCCGACAGCGCATGCTGAACTTCGTGCAGAACATCCAGTACTACATGATGTTCGAGGTGATGGAGCCCACGTGGCATATCATGGAGAACAACCTGAAATCAGTGAGTGAACGAGACCACGTGTCTCCTGTCCGGCCCCCGTCGCTCCCTGAGGTCACCGGTATTCATACAGTCAGTGAATGGCCTTTTGTCTCACGAGAGCGCGGGCAGCTGACAGTCACTACAGTATCAGCCTGGGGTTTTCAGCGTGTCTTTGGCCTATGATGATGTATTGTCTCTGCAGTTGTGTTGCCTGGCTCTCATTCAGTGCATTTTGAGAGGGAGGCATGGTTAGAGGATGTAGACAGATCATTCAAAGACAAACACAGACAATTTGGAAAAGAACCCTTTTGTGTCTTTTATGTCAACTTTCTGTCTTCCTCCCCCAGGCGTCAAACATCGATGACGTGCTCTGCCACCACACCAGCTTCCTGGACAACTGTCTGAAGGACTGCATGCTCACCAACCCTGAGCTGCTTAAGATCTTCTCCAAGCTCATGTCCGTCTGCGTCATGTTCACCAACTGCATGCAGGTTCGTGGACATGAATGAAGGAATGTTTTAGGAAATTGTTTTATTGCTTTAATAAAAAGCAGAGGACATCAAATTACCCCTGCATTTGGCTTTTGATGCCAGTATGTTTAAAAATATTCATATTGGATCCCAGCCCATACTGGATCGCTATTTGGGAGTAAAAAAACTTCCAATAATGATATTGGTGGATGTTTTTTAACATGTAAACACACATTTGTAGCATGGAATCAGATCTGGTAATCAAATTGTCGTAATAAAAACACACATGTCCTGGAAGTGTAATATTTTACAGCTCAACAATAAATTTAACTTCGTTAAGGTGCACTATGCAAAACTGTTGTGGGTTGATTGAAATGAGGACTGTTTAGACTCAGCTGACAAAAACAAACAAACATGGAATTAGCAATTTGGTGGTTGGGTCTACATGGTTCTCATCGTCATTCCAGCAGGGATAGATTATGTGCTTATTCTACAGTTTTGTCAGTTGAGTCTAAACAGTCCTCACTTCACTCTACAGCAATTTTGTACAATGCAGCTCTAAGACAGTCAACACCATCATCAGATCAGCTGTGATACACTCAGCCAACTCTGCTGTACCTGTCAGTAGTGTATTATAAATTATTATTATTTGATAATAATAATTTTTAAACTGATCCCAAATGCTGTTTATTTCGGTATATACTGTCTGTGCTTTTTGCATATTGGTCAATATACACTGATGTTGATATGTCTTTGATGAGCTGACGTGGCTTTAATTCATATCCAATTTCATATTCTTGTAGTTTGTATGCCTGATTTTTTTAATACAATAGGTAAGGAAGCTGAGCTGCCTTTTGCTCTTTCTTACCCATCTGAGGAGAATCAAATTAGCAAACTCCAAATGCTTGTAGTAAGCTCTTCTGTCTCGGTTGTCGTAGCGGTTCACCCAGAGCATGAGGCTGGACCGTCTGTCTCTGGAGCACAGGACCATGGAGGGGCCTCCGACCCAGAGCGAGCGCACTGAGGAGGCAGAGAAGAAGAAGCTGACCACAAAGGTACTCCTGCAGACCTGGGACCTTGGGGCGCTGCCCACCAAAATAAAAGTATTTTAATGCATAGACTGTGTATTGTATGAAAGGTAGAGATTCTTCCCTTGTCTCTAAATTACATCACATTGTGTCATTTAGCAGACACTTTTGTCCAAAACGACATACAGGAGGTACATTTTGTCAACTGGCACCAAACTAGGTCTATATCAGCTGTAGATTGACTAACATACTGCAGCCGTAGTTACTTTGTACGCTCTTCATAATTATGATAATTTCATGAGAATGTCATTGAAGTTGCACTGAAACATACAAAAAAAATAATCGAAATATTCAGCAACTATTGGAACTTGTTTCTCAAAATTTTAACATGGGAGTGCCGTGGCTTTTGCTGTTAGCGTGTTTGTTTATCTGTCCGTGTCTCTCCTTCCTGTTCGGTTCCTCTAGTTTTTAGCAGAGCATGTGGACGCCCTTCAGTCTGATGCCGGCTTTGAGGCCACCATCAGCAAGTTTGACAGCAACTTCAGCACACTGCTGCTGGACCTGCTGGACAAGCTGAGCATATACAGCACCAACGACTGTGAGCACAGCATGATCAACATCATCTACAGGTAAAACTGCTCAAATGCACTCAGAGGTGATGATATACCAGGCAATGAGGATGAGAAATACAGTCTTTGGATTGTTTAAAGTGACAAAATCAGTGTCAATAGCATAGTCAGCTATAAAAAGGAAAATACTTTTGGTCATAGCTGATTGCAAAATTACCCACCTAGATATGCTCAAAATATGTATTATGTATTAATATCTAGCTGAACTATTTGAACATTGATGTTTTGCTTTTTTTTGGTCAGAATGTCTAAATAGAGAACTGCAACTTTATATGAACTAGATCTGACAAAAAAAGCTTGAAAGTGGTTTATAATATTTGAGTCACTGTGTGTTTAATTTCACTTGCCAGATCCTAAATCATCCCCACCGCCTCCCCAAAAAATGTTTATATTCAACATATTCAGCATAGTTCGCCCCAGATTTCTTTTGTTAAACATTTGTGTTTGTTTGAAATGATGTGAATGCTAACACAGTTCTGATTTCGCAGGCTGGATTTCAATGGATTCTACACCGAGCGCCTGGAGCGGATGGCCATAGAGCGGAGTCAGAAAGCCGCAGTGTAGCATGTTTATGAGCTTGTGTATATAAATGGTCACCCAGCAATAAGAACCTATCTTCCTCATGTCTGCCATTCAGTCCAACACCAACCGCCCAAATTATTACCAGAGACATTCCTGTCCAAATAAAAGGCTGTTGTTTCAAGGAGCTGATATTTCAGTGTATGTATACTGTGTATTGTATGAAATGCAGATTTACCGTCTAACATTTGCAGATTCATTAAAATGCCCCAAATGTAAATTTTAACAACTGTGGAACTATTGTATGTATTGTGCTCTGAAAATGTAAAGCTGACACTCTATGGGTAACTTATTGTACCTGTTAAGATTTGTTTATGTTTGTATTGCCGTTCATTAAAACAATACTTTGCTAAATTAATTTTGACCAAAGATGCTGTATTAAGATAGTTGATCTCCTGTTCTAGCTTGTGGGAAAATTGTCCATTAGACTGCAACAGCAGGGGGAGGCCAGGAGAATAACTAGTGTCTTAAGTCTTAAGTGCCTCATGAAGATTGTAAATGATCTGGACTCTCATCGAATACCATAAGTAGCCTTATTTGCATAACCAGTTTAAGCAAAGACTGTCGTAAGAGTGATCAGCCCGTCTGGCCGAGCCGTAGCTGTCCGATAAGCGTCAAGCAGCCAGAGTTATACCGGAAGTTTGACAAATCCGCCTTCAAAATGAAAGCATCATGGGACAGACAAAGAGACTTAAAAGAAAAATTTAATTTTGGTAGAGAGTTGGGGTGTATGGTTACCTGGATGCCATATGAGTTGTCAGTTTCTCTGTGCTCCCTTGGGATAATAATCCAGAACACACAGTACTTGTATATTGTATTTATTTCCACAGCAAGACAGGTCCCAACATAACACTCAGTATATTAACTCCAACAAGGCAGGTTATGACAATATACAATGCAACAAGTCCCAGTAACCGTAACAGTTTCTTGGTGGTGCAAGATTAGGCTATGCAGAATTAAATTACTTGCAGAGGCTGACTGCCGATCTATAGTATGTTCCAAATCAAATAGGAAAATAGCGAGAAAAGAACTGTTTGATTTTCCCTGAATGAAAAATGGGTACCATGACTTGTTTCTGTTTTTGTTTTATATAGTGGAATAATCCACTGTGCATATGTTCGTTTATGTGCTAAAAGAGTTATTATGGGACAGGTTTCTTGGACTATGGAAGTGAATGGAGAGATAAGGCAGTATTCTGGATTACCAGGCCAATGCAGCACGGAGCAGCTGAGGATGTTTCACCACCATGTGGACTCAAATCATGTCCAGATAACTCCAGCCTTCAACCCAACACCAAAATTCAGTTTTGCTTTTAGGCCACAAAGTATCGTCTTGGCGTTTGGATAACACAAAAACCTTGCAGCTTGTTCATAAATGAGGACTTAATTTTGAAAAGTTTGGAACGGATGTCCTATTTTTTTAATCTGGCATGTTTGACTGTTGCTTTCCGGTAAATATGTGAGGCAGTGATAAGGGTCTTGTACGTCAGATTACCGGACAGCTGCAGACTGCAGGCGGGGCTTCAGCGGAAGAGCTGGCATTGATAATTCACACTGGAGTTGGAACACTGTCCCAGTGTGGCAGTGCCCAAGGCGAGCACATCATCATGGGATCTGGTGTATTCTCATTATGGCTCACATGGGGTAAGTTGGCATTTATTCGAACTTAATAGAACTTTTATTATGCGAGTAGAGGCTTCCGCTAGTGGAGAGGAGAATATTATACTATAGAGAATATACGGTCTTAAAGGCTGGACAAAAATGTTTGAAAGGAGTAACTGATGTAACATTCACATTTGTATATTCAAGTAGAGCATCACCATGGGATAGGCTATTATGTTATTATTGCCCACATCGGGTAGGTCAACACTTATTCTTCATGACAATAGAAAGACAAAAACAGGAAGACTGCATTAGGGTGCTCAGTCCCTACAATAAATAGAATCCCTATAAATACATAAGAAAGCGTCAGATCTTGAGCCTTAACTTACTGAAACAGCTTGAAAAGTGTGTAGATTGTATGTCCATTGTCCAGACGCGTCGCGAAGGTTTTTTTTTTTTTTTTTTTTCTTCTACATGGGAATAAATCCCTCTCCCTGCCGTGTGCTTAGTCTGGCTGGTGCAGAGCTCTGGGATGCTGTCACATGTGGAGCGATACGAGGTAGTGAGACCTCAGAGACTACAGAGGAGAGAGAAGAGGAGTTTATCAAACCAGGTACATAATCAAAACAGCAACTCAATCGATTGGTGATAAGCAAGTGATGGGCTATTTATACAAATTGGATTAAATAATACATTCAGTAATGGCTTTAGGACTAACGAACAGTCTTCTCTCCAGCTTTATCCCGATACAGTGCAGTATGGATTAGCCATTGAAGGAAGGAATCATACGATTCATCTTGAAAAAAATAGGTAACATTAACATTAAACGGATTATTTCTTAGAACAGATTTTCAATTTGACTATATGGCACCATGAATTATATTCAAAATAATGCAACAAATATAAAAACGGGGTTATTGCATTATTTTTAAAAACCTTTATTTTTTAGGAATCTCATTGGGAGAGATTACAGTGAAACACATTACTCAGAAAACGGAACACGGGTAACAAGGTCGCCAAATAAGGTGAGATTTCTTAATAAAGCTACAAATGTTATTTCCGCACTTTGTCACTCTTTTAATTATGACTTCTTCTTTTTAACTGGTACAGTTTATTGGTGATCTAATAAATACTTTTCCTATAGGAACACTGCTATTATCACGGTCATGTTGAAGGCATGAAGGACTCGTCAGTTAGTGTGGGAATTTGCGCAGGCATTAGGTAAGAAAGTATTCAGGAATCACTTCCCTTTTGTAATCTGACACTAATTATTTCCATAAATTTGTGGGGTTTCTTTGCATGTGAAATGTCTTGCTTCGAGTCTTTTTGAAGTCATTATTGACGAATGCAGCCCTTGATATTGCTCTTTATTAAAGTTATAAAGCCAAATCTGTGGCCCAAGCACAGAACTGGATCCTATCCTTGCCTATACAGACTGGGATTGTGTTGTTTACAGATGACAACAAATGCAGCAGATAGGACCGTTCATTCCTGTTTCCATTCACAGTTTTGTTAGTTTTCTTGCATATAAAAATAGCTCTGTGAAATATTTGTCCTTCATCCTTGTTTCTTTTTTTGTGTGCAGTGGCTTTGTGAGAGCCAGGCAGCAGGTTTACCTGATCGAGCCCCTGGGAAACAGCGAGGACGGTGACCATGCAGTCTACAGGCAGGAGCACCTCAGGGTCAGCGGCCGTCCTGCCTGTGGCTCCTCCTCCAACACCTCCACCCTCTACGACTACGACCAGGACCGAGGCCCCCGGCTCTCTGGCCTCTTCAAGTCGCGAGCTTGGGTCAGTGCCAACTGGGAAATCATTGAGACAACTTCAGGCTATTAAAAAGCATATGCAGGAAGTGGCCTGCACCATAAATACTAACATCTAACACAGCAGACTTGAGATAAATATATTGGGACATTTAAATGTAGTGCAAAAATGAAATATAAAGTTACAGTAAGTTATTTTATCTTTGTGCTCACTAGATTTTTTTTGATGGTTTTTATACCTCTTTAACGTAGATATTGCCTTGAATAATAAGACTGTATTCCTCTGTGTCTCATTAGAAAAGTAAATCTACTGAAGCCGGCCCACAGAAGTTTGTTGAGTTGTTCATGGTTGTGGACAATGCAGAGGTAAATATCTCAGCTTGGTTATTTCACAATGCTCACCTCTCTTCTCAAACGTTCTTCTAATCATGCGTGTTTTTCCCCCTCCCCTCCACAGTATAGACGTTATGGAAGTAAAACCAAAGATCGGATTCTGGGAGTTGTAAATCATGTTGACAAGGTAGCATTTAAATCCAAGCTGATTGTTTGCCTGGCTCTGTGCCATCAATACTCTTAGCTAACAGCTCCAAGCATATTCATCCCTAAAAAAAAACATCTCTTTCTCTGACTGAAGTTGTATCGACCTCTGAATATTCACATCATGCTGGTGGGGTTGGAGATTTGGACGTACAAGGACTACATTGATGTTGACCTTGATTCGGAAACTACTCTGGACAATTTCCTCCTGTGGCGCCAGGCAGATCTTCTGAAGAGGACAAAGCACGACAATGCCCAGTTTGTGACGTGAGTGTCAGTCTGTGGATCCGCAGTCAGCTCTGCAAATGTTGATGAACACTGTCAGGCCTCACATCTTGCCCTAACATTAGACTTTTGTCTTTCACAGCGGTATAGATTTTGATGGTGATACTGTCGGACTGGCAAATAAGTTTGCTATGTGTACTGGAAATTCAGGTGGAATCAATCAGGTATGATCAATAGCCTTTATTTTTCTGTTTTTAATATATAAGATAATCCCGTGACAGCTGCAGTTAAAGAGAGTATGTTGGTATTCTGTGATAGTTTCCACTAACTTTGATATTTTTCCATTTCCAGGATCACCACAACAATGCTATCGGCCTTGCCTCCACCATTGCCCATGAGATGGGACATAATTTTGGCTTGTCCCATGATTCCCCAAGATGTATGTGTGGTTCATTTTCCAGTAACTGTGTAATGGCAGATAAGCTCAGGTAATGCAAAAGAAATTTGAGTCTTTATTTTCATATTTGTCTTGTTCACTTGGAGTTATGATATCCACACCGATATTCATCCATGACATAGGCTTTGTGTTTTCATGCACACTGAATACGTGCTTATGTGTTATTGTTTGTTTTTGCCCTCTATTGCAACATGACAGACAGATTGTTGGATATTTTGCAGAAGTGAAATCTCTTTGCTCCTTGGTAACCTTTCAGGACAGGAAGTCAAGCTTTCCCGGAGTTTTTCAGCGGCTGTAGCGAGGAGCAACTTGCTGAATTCTTGGAGAGAGCTCAGCCCAGCTGCTTGCACAAACCCAGCTCTGTCAGGACCATCGATGTGGGCCCTCGCTGTGGCAATGCCTTGCTGGATCCGGGAGAGGAGTGTGACTGCGGCACAGTGGAGGTAAACCTCACAGAGCGGGCTAAAGTGGTTGGTTATAGCAGATCAGTCCCTCTTGTGACCTTGCAAGTTTAAATATATCCTCTGGTTAGGAGAGATACCATTTTGACTGAGCTCACCACTCTGTTCAAGGACTAATTGGATACACACACTGCACATGAACCGGCCTGATAAATGTGGGTTTTGTCGCCTCTAGGAATGCAAGAACCGTTGTTGTGATGCCTCAACCTGCCGGCTGACAGAAGGAGCTCAGTGCGCTCACGGAGAATGTTGTGACAACTGCCAGGTAGCTCCCGTCTCTCTCTGCCTCCCATCACACAGTCGCCTTCACTGCAGCTCTTCAGCAGGGACTTTCAAACTCTTTCAGCCGAGGACCCCAAGCAAAAATAGCTCTCACCTTGTGGCTCAGTCAGGAGAATTTAATCTTGCCTTGAAATCCAATTTAATGAAAACATATTCTTGCTTTGTGCGTTCCCACCAGAGGCCCTGAACCTCAGTGTGCAGCACACACGGACGGGCATCCGTGCCAATCATACAGCCACACCCTGCTGCCGGCTAATAAATGCTGGCATGAAAATAACCACAAGAGAAGGTTAGGCTTTCTTTAAAGAGCAGATGGGAGGTTTAAGGAACCATGGCGAAGGGAATAGCCGCAGCGCAATAATAACGGGAAACACAGAGTGATATCCTGGCATTTCTATGTTACTCACCACATCCTTCCTCAGATGACAGTTTCAAGGACTGCAGGCGGTGGTGCCAGTCATGAAATATCATATAAATATACAAGCTAATTATATAAACTGTTTAGCCAGTATCTATTTGAATGAAGTCTTTGCCATTCTCTCTCTATCCAATAAAATCCACAGTTCAAACAGGCCGGGAGTGTGTGCAGGCGGGCTGCCAGTGACTGTGACCTGACTGAATACTGCACTGGGGTATCAGAGAGCTGCCCTGAAGATAGCTTTGGGATGAATGGCAGACCCTGTTATGACCAGGGACAGGGCTACTGCTACAACGGCCAGTGCCCCACCCATCAGCAGCACTGCTGGAGGCTGTTTGGACCAGGTACATTCATTGTGCTGTATTTCCCTCACTGTTGGATGGATGGGTTGGGTGACCCGGCCTAGAGGAGCTGCATTCAAGAGTCTTTTAGGTTCAGTAGTGTCACATGTTACAATGTTACACTTTCAAGCCCCACCAAGAAAGATTGCTATTATCGCACATTTTTATTATACAAGAGAACAGAAAGTACACAACTCAGAGGAAGTTTCTACACCTCGAAAAAGAGTGTGCACGGAAATATCAGACTGATATATATGTTGATAACACCTGCGACATCCTGTGACTGTTTCTTCTGTTTTTAGGGGCCACAGTGGGACCAGATGCATGCTTTGAGCTGAACAGAGGGGGTCGGGATGGAGCGCACTGCGGCAGGACCAAATACGGCTACAACCGCTGCACTTCACAGTATGTACCATCAAAATTTTCAGCTTAACTCTTGCTATAGAAATACTTGTAGGTAAAAGCAAATGTTAAAAGGTATTTTGTCTTTTGCAATGTGTCTAATATGGTCAGATTCACAACTTTTTTAATTACCTTTTGTAGGAATCTGAAGTGTGGATCTATATTTTGTGATGGAGGAGGTGACTCCATTACAGGGAAAAGGGCTGTCTTCACTTTGCCCAACAATGGAAAATGCCTTGTAGGTGTGGATGATGATAAAACCAGAAACCTTGACATGGTTCCCACAGGAACCAAATGTGGTCCAAACAAGGTAACTCATTTAGCAGGGAGAAAATGGAGTCCATGAGTATTGGTATTACATGGAATTTTATATTTCCAGCAGACTCATATTCTTTTTGTGCACAGGTTTGCTTTGATCACAAATGTGTGGACGTGTCAGTTTACGGGAAAATGGAGGACTGTGCAAAGAAATGCAACAACAATGGGGTGAGTTAATTATTATTGTGTTAAGATTAGTCAACTTATTTAAGTTTGACTCCTCTCCACCCAATTGTCCTGACTCATTTCTACTCTTATTTCACTGTATTTCACCTTAGGTGTGTAATCATAAAAAGGAGTGCCACTGCAATCCTGGCTGGGCTCCACCTTTCTGTGACGTCCAGTACGCAGACTTGCCTCAAGGTACAGTGGACCTCAGCAACTCTGCAAACAGATATAATCAATGGAACAGACATTTCATGAAATCACACTGCCTTTGACAATAAGTGTTTATGAAAATTTATCAGACTAATTTGCCACATGCAAAATCACGTATCAATTTTTATAAACTTTACAGATATGCATGATTCAGTAAATAGTTCCTGTTGCAGTATGTGTCCCATCTGAGATAATTAATTATCAGACTGTTTATCTTTAAGTAGTAGACAAGATCCCGTTTTCTTCCACATGTAATCAGTGACAAAGCTATTTAGAACATATAAAATCATAAACAGCCATCACATAAAATGACAGATTATAGAGTTTAGAAAGACTGCAGTTGTGATTGTGCATGTGTGTGTGACTGTCACTTATTTATCTTTTTCTTATGTCTGTAGGCCAGAGTGGCGTAATAGCTGGTGTGTGTGCAGCGCTGGCCATCCTGCTGGTGATCACTTTAGTGGTTGGCGGCCTGATGTGCTGTAAAAAGAACAACAGGGAAAACTACACCTCTAGAAGGTATTTCTGATTTGGATTCAACTCGATAGCAGACTTTGTAATAGTTGTATTTCGGTACGCTCCAGTCTCCCACTTTCCAATTAAGTGAATTTTTTATATTTACAGGAAAGTCCATTCGGCCCCAGGAAAGTTGAACCCCATGTTCCAGGAGCTGAGTGTTAAAGAGAGACCTCAGATCAGCCAGCCGACCTTTTTGGAATCAACAGCAACACAAGCCTGCATCCCCCTCGTTGTTACTGTTGTCCCCAGCAGACCCGCTCCACAGGTACATGGACACACTCCAGAAATCCATGTCAGAGATAAATCAGTTACAGCTGAACGGCATCTACAATGTCAGCGCAAACCAAAAAGCTTTACACAATGTGTTCTTTTTTTTCCAGCCTCCAAATAAACCTTCAGTGTGTGATAATTTAAAGTCTGAACAGGTACGCTTTGTTTTTTTTCTTTTTAAATCTTATTGCGTAATTATATACAGGTTGGAAACTTAAGATGTGAAAGCGGTTGAAATGAAAAAGCAAAAACAAACATATTAGTCACTTCTTTTCCTTTCCCACAGACAAAACCTATACCTCCATCTAAACCTTTGCCACCTCTGAGTGACTTGCAGGTGAGTCATGTTGGTGCCCAGAAGCTGTGAAGGAATTTATGACTGGACTCCTTTGTCTCTTTACAAAAGAGTACTATATATCAAGAATAGGCTATAGGGCTGAACTAGTGGCTATATAACATACTTAGAATTAAACTTAATTCAGATCTGCAATTTCTGTCAGTTGTTGGACAGCTATTCCTTCTCAGATCCACATAAAAAACAATGAAATCAAAAGGAACACAGGTTCAGA
>OMLF01039342.1:33889-43927 GCA_900302615.1 Holocentrus rufus | reverse complement strand
AAACTGAAAATACATTTTGTTTTTCCTCTCAGACCAAGGCAGACAAACCAAATCCTCCTCCTGTACCTCCGGTGAAGCCCAGTCCTCCTCCAGTGGCCCGAGTCAAGCCCTGCGCTCCCCCCGTGCCCCCGGTGAAGCCGAAAGTTCAGAGACCCACATGAAAAGTCCTAAGAGGTACAATGCATTTACCTTGTAGGAATGACAAAGTGCCATTTTTAGCAGCACTGACATTTACCGTGTAAGTTGTATATATAGAAAGGGTCGATTTCAGAGGCTGAATTGAATTGTTTTTTCATGTGCTCCGGCAGGCTGCAGGAAGAGGCACGATTAGAGGATCAGAGCGATGATTCACAGGAGTCAAGGGCTTTGGAAAAGTTCGCCCCTTGTATTCCAAAGCCTGAAGACGTCTTGCATGACCAAGGCTTAAGTAAATGTCGGAGAATGTCTTTGATGATACGAGACCCACGCCGATGTGTCTCGCTTGTGCATCTTACAGCTACTGTGGAAAAGTGATTTGCGGGGGGAAAAACACTTGCAGTTAAGTGCTGCTGCAGTTGTCATGTGCTGTGTGTTCAATTGTGTTTCCTGACAAGTCCCTTTGAAAGGAGCGAAACTGTTTTTGTCAAGTTGTCTCATTGCACTTTTATGAGGGCGAGCAAAAGGGTGGTCAAGGGAAATTGTTTCCTTTTTAATATTTATTTACTGTTTGTGCTAAATGTGTTCAAAAGCCAGTCTGTGCCTTATATGGAAATGTTTTGGGGTTTTTGCATTACTTTATACTTGAAAACTAATGGATGGTACATACAGCATGGGACGCTTTGTTTAAATGTTTCTGCACTGTTCATTATGTATGTTGCAGCAGTTCATTTTCAAACAATTACATGATCCAGTGTTTATTTTTAGTTCATTTTTCCAGGCGGGTGTGTGAACTCCAACAGTGTTGGGAAGTGTCAGAGCCTGAGGGTGCAATCACTTGTTTTTATATTGTACTGATATTTTTCTAGCATAACTGTATGGGGTTCATGCTTTTTTAATATGCTGGAGTAGAGAGGAGTCTTTGGAGTGTCCCATGAAAAAACAGCCATGCAATAATAAATTGTTGATGATTAATCATGGGTGTCACTGTTGCATAGTGTTCTATTTGATTGATTGAATATCTAGTCTACATAAAGGTGATTTGAATCCAAACTTGATGAATTCTCAAGCGTCTGTCTGTTGTTGCAACCGACAAAAAAAGCCAGTTTTTCAAGTGCACTTTATTGCCAAAGTGTGATGAATTGTGTGTTGCACCAACGATTGCACAATTTATTCATGTGAATCTAAACACGACGACAAAGAATTTCTTATCTGTTCTGTTCAGAGAGCTCCACCAAGATGTTGTGTAATAAATTATGATTTTCTACCGTGAGGATGTCTCTGAATCTGTCTCTGTGTGCCCATTTCCATGATACCTGGTTGTGCCAAGTCTGGTTCATATCTCTCTTCATCAACTCAAAGAACATTTTACTGAGCAGTTCTCTATTGTCCTGACCAGCAAAGAACAGCTAACAGTTTATCCATATTTATTGCTCTCTAGCGAATGACTCAAGGAAATGGGCTGAGAAGCCAACAATGAGTCAGAGCTCTGATATCAACCAGGCTCAGACTCCCAGTGTGAGCTCCCATCATCTGGCTTTGCTGCACAGGCTTCATTAACATTGACTCATAAAGGCTAAATGTGATTTCTCACCATTGTCAAAGACACAGTGTTTTCATGGCTGTCTAAACAGGTAATGATTAGGACAATTAGTGATTTTTTTTAATGTCAGAGAGACAATAAGAAGATTAGATGTGTGCCACATAAGCTGGATTTACACAGGCAGGCCAAGCGACCAAACCTTATTTTCACCGTTCATTCACAAACCCGGAGAGCAGAGCTGTCTGCATCCATACAGACATGTTATTCATCATCATCATATTCATCATAACTGCCCAAAAAATACAGAAGTAATACAAGTTTGGTCCAAGGAACCAGGGGAAGAAGCCTTGACGTGTACCCAAAATCCCCTTCTGATGGTAGTGAGCAGTTTCATGACGTTGGTCTACATATTCAAACGAGCTATATTCAAAAAACAAAATGCACACTTAACACCAACAAACAGATAGAAAGTGGCATGCGTGGATTCTTGGCAAGAGTTTTCTAAGTTGAGGATGAATACAGATTTTCCATGAAAGGAAACACCTTAACCTTCCCACCTTTTTTGTTCTCAGTTCAGGCCAAAGAAAAAAAAAAACAGAATAGACTGTCCAGACAAGTCTGAACCACTTTAAAATTCAAAGCCCTCAAATATTTGATTCATGCTGTTCAGATACCAAGCACAAAACTCAGATGTCAGACGAATCAATCCAAGCCATAGATGGAAAAAAAAATCAGATTTGAGCCACTAGTGTAAACCAGACCCTCAGCCAGGGGAGTTGTGCTTCGTGGAATGTAGGCCACATGTAGGGGGGCTGGTTTCTCCCAGGGAGAGCTTGGCTGATTCACTCTGATTCACAAACCATGCAGCTATTAAAACAAGCACGGTTTACCAGTAGTATGTCTTGTTTTACAGGATCACTTTTGCCTCTGCTTGTTCTGCACCGCGGAGTTTCTGGATGTGATCCAGAGGAGACGATAGGTGATGAAGGCACCTCTGTTGAAAAGAAAAGATTATTTACTCCAATATATGACTAAAGGTGAAATTTTTCACTTTGCATTCGAGTGTCGACATAAACCGCGGCGAAACCACCAGACTTTCCAACAACACACTCTGCCTTGTAAAAACCGAGCGAGATCTAGACTGTGGTCTTTTACAGCTGGTTTGATTTTAACTTTTGTTTTCCAAGATTTCTGGGCGTGCTAGTCAGTGCCAACTAATGCCGAAGTTGAAAAGAGGTGAATGTAGGCTTCTAACTGATCTAACAGGGGATACATGTGATCCACAGAATCACACACACGTTCTCATTGTGCTTTTTCTGGCTACATGATGTCACATTGTTAGGAATTTCAAACTAGTTTTTGGTGTTTCTGCTGTGGAGAACATGCACCAAAGGTTGAGTTTTAGATTGAGACCCATGTTGTATGTTTTAACCAGCTGAACCAAGAGGATTCCCCTGATTAGAGCTCTGCTGTTTGGCTCATTGTGTTCAGAGTTTCAGTGGCCACTAATCTCACTAGAAGAGCTTTTTAATTCGAAACCCTGAGGAAAACCGGAATCGGCCCGGCTTGCCTCTCATGTTTGTAACACTCCCCACTTAAATCATTTCCTGACACCTGTGGTCACAGACATGTCATAAGGCTGACTGAAAGTGAGTCCTCGACGGAACCAGATGAACAAAATGGGTCATGGGAAGGAAGGGAGAGAAGTGCACAGGCCAATAAAATGCGTTCAGCTCCATGACTCATAATTTATCACTCGGTCAGAGGGCATGTTGCTGTTGTTTTACATTATAGTCCCTAATTATCTTGATTGTTTCCGGCTTTTCTTTTTGCACAGAGGACAAACTGCAGCCCTTTCTCAAACTGCAAATATCTGTTGCTATTTTACTTCATGATTTCAGCGCCTAGCATCGCACACTGGTGACTGGATGTTATCTTCCCTGAGATCCAGATTGTATTCACACCATTTCCTTCTTGAAGAAACTGAGTCACATAAAGCTGACTTCAACACAATTTGAAATTCGCCTGGCTGGTGTGAGCTGTGCGACAAAATCCGACGACAGCTGAATCATGCCAAAGTCATATTTTATTTTAATACCAGGCAAATGTTTGATCTCTCTACAATGCAATTTCTAAAAATTAAACATTCATAGACAGCTTCAAACCATCAGATGGGAACAAATACTCAAATGGGAAGAAAACTGACATAGCATGTTACATAAATACAAAAAAATATTTTTTCCATTGCACTTGAACTTCATAAATACACCTCAGAAGGTAGATTTCTTTCTGGCCCAAAGTAACCACTTATGCTTGTTACAGACAACGATTCAGTTCACACCCAACAGTGGAACTGCAGTACATTCAACCATTTGCCATTCTGAAATTCCTCTAAGCATCTCAGTACTGAGATCCATTCATTTCTTTGTAAATTAATGGACAACGATGGTAACTGTGCTGAGACGTTTTTATGGAAACCAGGCCGTGGCAAACCTCCAAAGAAAAGCCATCCAGTGAAATAGAATGTGCACATAAATGAGGAATCAACAAAACCCATTGTGTCAGCGTGACATTTAAAAAGACAGATGTACAGTATAGACATTGTATAAACATAACAGCCAGCCGCTTCTGTCACACACATCATGACAAAGGTGTCTGCCGATGATATATAACACTTTGTTTAAAAAAAAAAAAAAAAAAAGACAAATCAAAATAACATTTACATATAATCTAAACCCTCAGAATCCACGTGTATAGTAAAATATATCAACTCGAATATGAACAGCCATAACAGTTTCTGTCTTGTTCATGATTGCAAATGCTGCGGTCATTTGGCAGCCTGATAGATGGGATTCAAACAGGATTTCATCCGGAACATCGCGTTTCTCCACAGAAAGGATACATGGGAGTATCAAAGTGCTGTTTGCTTGATTGTTATTTCCTTTTCCCCTCAAAACGTTTCCTGCGTTTTACTTGTGTCACGTCACGAGCCATGAGGTTCAACTAATTCCCCATGTGCCTACGTAATACTCGCTCCCATCTGTCAGATACACCTCTTTGCCCTAAACCCCTCAATCTGGTGCTACAGTTCGCTTGGTTTTGCAATAACAGTAAAAATGAATATCATCAGTTATATGAACTAGGATGAACGTTGTCTGTGTTGCAAAGAAAAACGCATGTGATGCCCACACGCTTGAATAAAGAATTTATAGAACACGTGTTCAGTGTTTGATATTTTTCATATAAAAACAGTAATATTCATTGATCAAACTTTCCACCATATGAGACGATGGGAGTGGATGGACACCACTGAGCATGTGTGTATTCGGTCTTTTTTTGTTTTGTTTTGTTTTTTTAAAGAGGTTCTGGAGAGCAATTTTAAAGTGAATATCCCAAGTCCACGTACAAATGTACAATGTTAACGCCACTCCATGTTGTTAACAGCATTCAGTCCTTAGTGTTACTTGGAGCGCAGGCAGGGATGAGCTGGATGGCGCATTTGTTAACAGGTTTTACGCGTTTCGCTTTTTTAGTTTTGTGGATAAAGTTTCATATTTCGTCCAGCTCCAGTCTTGGTCCTGAAAAGAAGACGGAGAAACCAAGGTGTTACAGGGCTGAAAACAGTTATTTTCATTGTCGATTAATCTGCAGAATATTTTTTAAATCTATCCTTTTGTCTATGAAAATGTCAAAAATAATAACCGCCCTTCTTTGTCTGATCAAATTTTAGCATTTGTGAGGCTATAACCAACATGTTTGGGAATTACTACTTAATAAATGACTAAAACAATCAATTACCAAAACAACTAAGTGATTTATTTTCTGTTTATCTTGACTAATCAATTAATCGACTTATCAGCACTATAGTTTACATAGAGAAAATGCTAACAATTACAGATTAGAGCACTAAACAAAAACATATGTTTAGTGACAGTCAGAGAGCAGAAACCCAAAAACAGAGACATAACTCTAAACTAAACCAAACTCTGCATGGGTTTTCTTTTGTTCAACAATGCTAAAAATATTCACTGACAATTTTGGTCGAGCAGGACAGCATTCTTCCACTCTACAAGATCCACTATGATTAGAAACATGTTGACAACGCTGGCAGACGACTGAAAATCAGAGCTGGAAAAGAAGGATTCTGTTCTAGTTTTCCCCAAAGGAGAACTGAACTCACAATTCAAATTTTATTGCCAATTTGAGGACTGTTGGTACTGTGCAATAATGAACTTATTTAAAAATCCAGAACAAGCCAAACATGAAGACATTAAAGCTGCTGAACTTACCACTATGCTTTTGGCCTGGTCGTCTGCAGCCTCCTGCATCAGGCTGGTCAGCTGGCTGAGGTACTTCTGGTTCTCCTGCAGCAGGCGTGGGGCCGCGTCACTGCAGGGGGGCAAACACACTGAGCCTGCTGGCCATAGAAGACTTACCTACCTACACATCTCACTCTAAGTCTATCAATGTGCACAAATCATATTTTACATCAAACATAGCAGTATTTACTATTTACACATATTATTTCCCTAAAAGTATGTCTGTTGCAGATTTGAACGCCTCCATCAGTCAGTGGATGTGGTACCTGTCATTTGGTCCAGGCAGGGAGGTGAGCGGGTGAGGGGAGCTGACAGGCTGGGCCGACTGCGACCACTGAGAGACCTGCAGCGGGTTGGACGACTCGGGACTGACGGCTATCGAGTTCCGCGACGAATTCTGAGCCTGGAAGAGAGAGATTAGATTGGTAGACGCCCCGATTTCACGCACACTTTTTCGGTCTTAAAGGGGAGCGCAGGCAGCATTCTGGTTTAAGACTGGGTAGGTCAGAGGGAGATAACAGACAGGGGGGCTCACAGGACAGAGGTACTACAGACGGGGAGCAAACGCTGCCCCCACAGGATTGACAGACAAGAGAGGCAGCCTCCATATGGACAGAGCTGCACAGTCTCATTCACTTAAAATAATTTGCATCTGAAAGCACACAGAGTGCTCTGTGGCTCAGCATTACTGAGGTACATACACAACTGTAACTGTGATTCATGAGCAATGATGCACAGCCCACCAATCTGTCAGCAGTCTCCATAATTTACTGTCAAAAACAGGGCTGTCTAAAAGATGAATGCTAGAAAAAAAAATCTAGCTTCAGCTGCACGCATTAAGTATATTGTTGACGAGAAACAGCCCAGAATCACTTACACAGGCGATCTTCAGTAAATGCCAGAACTCTCTCTGTCTCTTGATCTGCATCTGCATCACCGTGTTGTCAGCATCCTTGATGCTCTCCAGGGTCTTCTCGATCCTTGGAAACAGGTCAATGATCTTCTGTTTGCTGAGCAGGATCTTACTGTGGAGAGATGAGAGAGCAGAGACTCAGCAGACGAGGTGGGGAGACCGAACAGGCAAACCATTAGGGTTTTTAATGGACCACTGCAGCAGCAGAGAAAAATGAACAAATGTGGTTTTGTTATGAGAAGTTGCCTCATTAAAATGGTGACTCTCTCGCATCGACCATTGAGACCCATGAACCAAGTTTCTTGCAGTGGGAACAGTAAGATTGAGGGGGGGGGGGACCCTGCAGAGTCTCGAACACAAATCTGAAACCCCCTCAGTCAATGTGAAGACAGAACGTGTTTCTAACAGCATAGTGAAAATACAGACTTGGGTCAAACAGTCATTTTTGGAGCAGCAGATGGGTGAGGTCTGCACAGTGGACAAGATAATAATGAGGTTGATGTCTAGTCTCATATCACATTACTAATAGAATAGATATATAGCCAAGTCCTAATGATGATCAAGAAAAAGTTAATCAAATCATATGAAGTGTTTTAAAGACATTTTAGCAAACTTCTCTGTGATTGCCAGCTTACCCAAAACTATATGAACTATGTTGATGCAGGAACATGGCACACGATTCTTACCTGAGGTGTGTGTACAGGTCTTTGAGCACCTTGTCCTGGTTCTGGACGGTCTGAATGATGGCTTTGACCATCTCAGAGCTGTCACTGCTCACATCTGGGTCGGGCGCTGAGGGAAATGAATAGCACAAAGCAAAGGACACAGATTCAAATTTAAAAATATACTTTTTCATTCATTTGTTGTCCAGATTACATTAACTTACATTGCAACTTACATTAAGTTGCATCTTAATAATATAACTTTTTTTATCCACAGTAGATGTAATCAAAATGTCACTTACTTTTACATTTCATCTTCAGTTGCCTGTATAGGTCAATAGCCTTTTCTTCTCTGTAACAGAAACATGAATTTAATGATCATAATCAAAAATAATCAAAAACATACATTCGTCATTATGCACTGCATGCTTACGTCATTAACTGCAGGCTTTAGCTATAGTGAGCATAACAACAGGAAATAACTTTTCCTCTCATTATTATTATTGTTGTTATTTTTATGGAGGGGGCAGTTCATCAGCCAGGACCATCATTAACACTCACAGCTGCTCCATCTTGTCTCCTTGACGACGGGCGTACGGGCTCCTCTGAAGTTCCACTATCTCTGAGTGCAGCGCCATGATCTCCTCATCCAGATGGTTCACCTCTGCCACCTACAGCACAAACGATGAATCACTCATGGCCCAGCACCCATTATTCAGTCTAATGATATTCAAGTCAAGTCAGTACAAAACAGCAGGAAGTAATAGGGGATAATCAGAAAACTGGAATCTTCATAAGAAATTAATTAGTTGTGTGTGTAAACATAACAAATGAAAAACAGGCAAAAATTGCAGCTGCTGTGCAGCAATGGGACGGGGCCGGGCAGCAGTTATGGAGAAATGGTGGAAGATGAATAGGGAAATTGGGAAGATGACAAAAAGAGGAAGGAGGTTTGTAAATAACACTAAAATTGGAAAAGTTTTGGAAGAAAAATTTGTTCATGATGTCTTCAGAATTGGGTTCTTTGGAGCTTAAACAGCAGCAGTAACAGCACATTTATCAGCTATTTTCAGCTTAATGAACCCCGCATGTCTATTGGAAGATATGCAAATGTGAATGATTTTGTGTATTATTTACATGGAGATTAATCATTGTGTTTTTGAAATCTTGATGTTTACACATGCTCTGTTTTATGTTGGGGACAATGTACTGCATGGGAGAAAATTTCTAAATTCTGTAGAAAATTCAGTTTGAGATAAAATTATAAATTCTGACACAGTGAGCAACCTAGCATTCCAGAATAGTGCCATTTATTTTGAAGCAGATTAGACTTTTAGCAAATGAGAAATCACAAGACTAAAGGTAAAGAGGAGCTAAATATGTGGGCTTCATTTGTATCTGCTGTACATCTTTCAACCAGCACCTGCTCATCAGTAGGGGCACACAGTAAGTAGAGCAATTCAGTCATGCCACTGACTGTGAAGAAGCAATATAGTATCTTTAAAACATGCAGTACCTGTGCAAAAGCAGCAGCTCTTTCCTCGTTCTCCTGCCAGGCTTTCAGCATCTTCTCAGAGGCTTTGGGGAAACATAGACACAAAAAAACTTGTTTAATGCAGTAATAAAACATACTTTGTATTGTATTTACCTTGCTGTCATCATTACTGAATAAAAATTAAGTTTATATATATAATGCTTGCCATTGAAAAAGGTAAATCTCACACTACAAGACGAGTAAATCACAACAAACACTCACATATGCCATAGTGCATCTGATCGCTGTACTTTTCCAGATCGTACTGGATGCTGCTCTTGAAGAAGTCCAGCTTGGCCTTCAGCTGCTGGGAGAAGCCGAACATGCTGTTCTTATACCTGGTTAAGTTGGTGTTGTAGCGCAGGAGACTCAGCCTGGAGCAAAGGGGAAGGAGACAGTTTGAGTTAGAAAGCAGTGCCAGGAGCCTATCTGCTTAAAAGCATATAAAAATGTATTTGTATTTCATGTAATATTTCTCTTAACGCCTATAAAGAGTTTAAACCTACTAACGTATTTTTCAGTCAGGAGTACTACTGTCTATTCTACTGCAGGTTTGACCGACCTCTCAGAAGTCATAGCCCCCACTGTTTACATGTACAGTAAAGAATACAATAGTTGTCTCATTTAAAATGATGCATTACCACCGTCAGTTTTTAATGGATTTTTAGGAGACTTTGACTTCCTGGAGGTCAGGCAAACATGCAGTTTAAGGAGCAGCAGTAGCTTCTGACCCTGGCAAATGCATCGCTGGGCTTACATTATTTGTAGGCATTCATGGTATGGCGGCTGTAGGAAATCCCCTCCCACTCGAACCTTCCTCTACCTGGCTTCCTGGACGGGAGGAGCCTCAAAATCTATAAAGGTAGCCAGCTCACCTGCGGCAAACCCTTTTGAGAACAAAAAACCTGGCTGGCCTCATGTGAAAAGGGTTT
>OMLF01039342.1:12796-33869 GCA_900302615.1 Holocentrus rufus | reverse complement strand
AGGGTTTACCACAGGTGAGCTGGCTGCCTTTATAGATTCTCCCATCCAGGAAGCAGGAAGCCAGGTAGAGGAAGGTTCGAGTGGAAGGGGATTTCCCACAGCAATGGTATCAGATGTGAATTCCACAATTACAAGTGCATAAGGGCATAAAGTCTTCTACCTTTCCCTCTGGTGTGGCTGTCAGTTCTACACATCACACCTTTACTCACCCAAGACTGATGACGACATTTACGACGGCCGCAATCAGATTATCTACATATGCCAAGTAAAAACTAATTTGACTATCAACATCTAGAGGTTTCACTTAGACTGGGCCTGGTTAGATGACTCCATTGCCTGTAAATGTGTCATGTGACTCACATGGCGGCCCTCTGGCCCTGAAAGAGCCTGCTGTAGTCTTCCTTCAGGCCGCAGATGTAGCTCACTGCTTCACCCCACACCTTCTTCAGCACAACCAGAGGCAGCTGGGTCTTCGCCTCTTGCACTGCGATGTGGGAAAGAGAGTCATGGCAGGCTTAACAGTTTGTATTAAAACATAGTGGAGGATGTTGCACATTGCGATTTATTGGGCCTTGATGTCATGTTTTAGCCTTACATGCTTAACTTAAATATGTTTTCATTAAAAATCTCAAAATACTGAGCAGCAGACGGAGCTTTGAAAGAAAACTTTTAACACAATACTCACCAATAGTGTTGACTTTATCAGGCAGCTGTCTGGCACTGAAGGGGCCAGAGTACTTTGTGAGGCTCCTGTCAAACAGGTAGACAATATAGCTGTCCCATCCTCTCTGCACAAGAGAAAAGTGAAAAAAAAAAGTGCCACTTAAATAGAGAGAAAAGACTTTCTTCCTGCTGTTCAGAAGAGCATTTCTAAGGCAGACTCCTATTCGAAGTTCCCTGACACACATACAGTGGGTGATCGTGGCTGTGGCACAAATCACAATACCTGAAGATGCAGCTTTTTCAGTGTAATTTTAGATTTTCAAACAACTGAGATGTGTCACACCTATATCTTTGTGCAGATGCCAATGAGAAACAAATAAAGGCAGAAACATTAATTCATGTTCACTATCAATGCAAGTGCGCAGTTTGCAGTATTTTATTTGGAATCGTGCGTTTTTCAGTAATCAATAGAACATCTGTGGCTGTGAAATGTGTCTGGGACTCACCAAGTCGAATACAGCATTTTTTTTCATTGACTGTCAGCAGTTACATTTGAGTTTGTTTTTTTTTTGTTAGCAAATCAATTCCTTACCACTCCATCTAGGACACACTGTGCAGCAGGCTTCCTGGGGTCCAGTGACACCCCCGTCTCCTGCAGAAGCTCCTGGGTCACCACTTCTATCTTGGTCTCAGCCTCGATGCGCTTCTGCAGACTGTGGAGACTCTCGTCCGGGGCCAACTGGAAGGAGTGGACCTGAGCCGTGGTCATGTTCAGGATGTGGACGACCTGATGACAGAGGAGAAAGGCTTTCACACAGGGTAGTTGTCCAGCTTTCCAGTAAACCATCATTTATTGAAATGTATTGTTTACTGAAGGCAGCCTCCTCCAGACAGAATTAGATCAGAAAATCTGCAGTGTCATAGACAAGGTCTGTTTTAAACACAGGCTGGCCATTTGACACATGCTGCAGGCTAAATGCAACATCATCTCTAATCAGTACAAAAATAACATAAATCGTGAATATTAATTTATTAATTATCAGCGTTTTAGAAACAAAAGCTATCAGTTGCAACAAGAGAAATAAATGTCTCTAATTTTAATATAAATGTTAACTGCTGGCCTAGATAGAGCTGGCTCAAGATTGTCGACAAAAGTCCAATATGTTAAGTGAAACCCACAGAAAAAGGGCTCTGGCGGTTACCAACCTTCATGCTCAGTATCTCCTCCAGCACTTCAAAGCACTGGGGTTTCTTGCTGTCGCCGTTGACTTTGCCTCCTCTATCGACAGGATCCCACTTCAGCATCAGCTGCAGCAAAGCTTCCATTGGCTCCAAGAGTGTCCTGTATGTTAACCATTCCAACACACGTCCATAAACACAAACTGGTACCAACCACCATACAGGCAGTGGGTAAAATGCTTACTCTGTCATTTCGAAACACCCCTTGCATTTTTGAAGTCACAAGCCACCGTGGCCAGTGGACAAAAATCCCCACCCACAGAACAGGAAACGCATGCAACACCCAATCTCAATATTGGTTAAAGTGATGCGGACAGTTGCTAGATCTTTGGGACAGTATTTTTTTTTTTAGCTGTCATGGAGTCCTAACCTGCTGAGGTTGTTGGGGTAGGGGAGATGTGTGGAGAATCGGACTTCTCCATTCAGATCCTCCACTGCCATGATGTCTTTTGGACCTTTGTTCCGCACTTTGCTGGCCCTGTGGACGGGAAGAAGCAGGATGACAGTGGATAGTATTGTATTTTGAAACACTGTGAAAAACAAAGCCCAGCAAACAAAAAGCTGTTGGTACAGCAGATGTTGACACGACAGCCTGCACAAAGGCTGAAAACCAGTGTAAATATAGTTCCAAAATGAATGGTGAGGGGACATCTGCAGTCGTCCCTAGCTGCTTCCTGCATCATTTTTTTTTTAAAAATCGGGACCTAAATATCTTTCCTGATACCACTTCAAAACAGTTTCCAAAGCTGTTCTGACATATTTTTTTACTGTGTCGTGTCATACTGTGAAAAATCTGGGCTCATTTGGGGTGATGTTGAACTTTGTCACTTCCTGAATGTCACGGTCCCTCCAGAGCTTGCTGGGTTTTCATTTTTAATAATTAACGTTTATTTTTCCACTGTAACTTTGATCCATACAGTCATGTATATCGGACAATGTTTTTCCCCTCAAATTGTGAATCCCTCATCTTTACTATAAAGTGATATTGCTTAACTTTAGTGCCTCAAAATACTGCCTGAGCATCTTTATCTTTAGAGATGTTCACTACAATTGCTGAAATCCACTTATCCATGAAGAAAGTGCCCAAAAAATTAGAAACACCTGCTATTTAGCTATAGACCAACAAGGTGAATCAAAGTGAAACCTATCTCCCCTTACTGATTTTTTTTCCAGTTAGCTATAGAGTCAAATAGACTTTATCCACAAATTTGCAACTTTCTGGTGAAATGAATCATTCATAGTTAACATTTAAATGTCACAGTATTCCACTAATCTCATTGACTTACCACTGAACAGGCTGCAGGTTGTGCAGGAAGGGTCGGAAACCACAACTGCATTCAAATATCATTGTGCCAAAACTCCAGTAGTCCACAGTGACGGTGTATGGTTTATTCTCAAACAGCTCAGGTGCCTGGAAAACACAAATTTGCAGGACACAAATTTACTGATGCAGCCAGTGATGCACGGCCAGGATTTTGGGGCAAAGTAGCCAGGTTATTCTACCAACAGTTATACCTGAAGTAAATACAGAGACAATAGATTATTCTAATGATCCATATCATCAGCTATGCTATCCACATACGTATATTTTCAAACTGGCCACCCCATCTTTAATGCAAGTGATAATGTCAGTTTTCATTGTCTCAACAAGTTGCCTGTATATGCTCCACAAATACAGACAGGCAAGTTGAAACCTGGTGAAAACTTTGTTCCCTTATGGATTTTTCCAGTTAATTTCACTTGACTTGTAAAGAAAAGATGTGGATGAAGACAGGCAAGTGAAAGGAGGATTCTTCAGGCATAAGAGGAATGGGACATAAGATTATGCAAAGGAGGGTGTAACTAAATATCAGGATATAATACCTAATATTTTCTAATTAGTATATTAAGGTAGTGAGTGTTTGCTCAGGTGCTTACCAGGTACTGGAGAGTGCCAACAAAGGAGGTACACAGACTGCCTTGGTCCAAATCTTTAGCATAGCCCAAGTCAATGATTTTGTGAACCAGCTGTAGAAAAAACATGCAAATGTCAAACATTTTCTTCACAAAATATATCTCTTACAGCAGACCAGGGATGCAGAGGTAGAGACAATCGGTAATGGCTGATATTAGCTTAAAAAATAACAGTGGCATCAGTCCATTATCATCTTTACTACCCATATCAGATATCACTGTCAGCCTTTAAAAAACAAAAAAACATACAGGTGTATCCCAAAACAGAACTGGCACACAAGCAAAATAAGCAAATGTCGCTTTTACCTTTCCACTGACATCTTGTAGAACAATGTTCTCAGGTTTAAGGTCTCTGTGTATGATCTTGTTTTCATGCAAATACTGGATGCCAGATCCTAGGACACAAAATAATTATGTAAACTGTATGATATGGCACTAAGGAGAAGAGGGCATGAACGAACAAGCTGCATATAGTGAAACACTGTGCATACCGACATCATTGAGTAGTGAAAGCACTTCACTCTCTTTCAACCCACAACAGTTTTCGGGTTTGCTCAGCACCTACAAGCCAAACATGTGCAATGGTGTCACATCAGTAAAACATTTATATTACATGATAGAATGGAGGACAAGACTTTAGTGATCTGAAATGAATGGATATGCTGCGCTCTCCTTGTTTGACTGAAAAATCCACTTACTGTACACATGTGGGATTCACCTATTTCATGTAACATGCTATAATGATGTATATATCTGTATTGTGAGAAGAACATCCAAGAGAAAGGTTGAGCACTCCATCACATGGTATGATATCTTCCACTAAGTCCGTCACCTTTCTTAGGTCTCCCCTGGAGCAATACTCCATGGCCAGTAATGGAAGATCATTTAAGGCTATGAGCTTTATTTCCTCTGGCACATCTCTGGCTGTCACAACGTTGATATGATTTAACCTGAGTGAGAAAGGAGAAAGAATCATAACCATGCTACTTTTAGTTTTACCCATGCAGATTATTGCACTGCTACTCAGTTAAATATATACATGCCGACCACTTTCCCAGCTTTTCTCACTGTACCTGTCACTAAAGTTCTACATGAGCGATCTGTTCTCCTCAGAGAGGACTAATTTCTTGATGATGTGTTGTTAACTGACTAGTTTTTACTTTCCAACTGTCCATAAATCAAAGCCTCTGCTAATGAACTATCACCGTGTAAAAACAAAATCAAATTTCCACAGACACAGAATTTCATTTACATGAATACAGCAAACAGTTGTGAAAATCAAGTCAGGCATCTCAACAAGAAAATACAGTAAATAGTGAGCAAAGGACAAGGACAGACTTTTTCATGATCTGGATCTCTCGGCTCCATCTGTCCTTATTTCTTGGTGTCAACTCCAGACGGCACATTTTCACTGCTAGTTTTTCATTTGTTTCCTAGTAAATGACAACAGAGTCCTCATCAGCAAAAGAGCATAACCAAAACAGAGCTGCTAAACACATACATGATTTATCAACCTCAACTAATTGTGATAACATCTTTCTTCTTGAGCACTGGCAGAGTGGTGGTGCAGTTATTTTACAGATTGATTTGGATGGTGTCCCCTCTAGTACACTAAGATCTGAAGTGGGTGGAATTATTACATTTCTGTACTTACATGATGTTGGTAGAGGTAGACATGGGCAAAGCCGCCAATACCCAGCCTTTCTTTTAACTCCCAGTCTCCGCAGTTATTGTTTTGTCTGAAGGGAGGCTTCTCCATTATAATGCAGTCTGTAACGTTAACAAAGTACCAAAGTGACATGACAGCAAAATAAAACCCTCAGGGCAATAAGCCTAGCAGGGCAAACTGCATAAGTAGCATTCTTTTTTCGACACATTTGAGGCTAGCTATCTGAGTATCTAGCTAGATTACCAGCAAAATAAAGCAATGACAACCAAAGCATAGAGTATAACCTGGACCAGCTAGCCAGCTAACGTTAGCGTTAGATTAGCTACATTCGATGTTTGCAAAATAACGTTAGCTTGACGTTATGCGGTGATGTCGTGTTATATGGTCGGTTTCTTCGAGCTAATGACTCCCTCGACTAAAATTTCCAGGTGTCAAGAACAAGATCAGAAGTAACTAAGATGTCAAGCTTTATTGTCCGAAAATTAGACTAGCGAGCAAGCACAACACCAGTTAGCATAAACAGTGAGACTGTGGCTACAAAAACAGTAGAAGTCCCTGCAAATAGACGGAGCCATCCACTAGCTTCCTAGCATTAGGAAACAAACGCTTCGGCAGCAGTAACCTTACGTTTCGATACAAATCCTCGAGGCGACCAACAAGTAAAACGCGTTGTGAAACTTACTTTGATTTTTTTTATGAAAATGTCATCGGCCGTTTCCTCGAGAAAACAATGATTATCTTGTTTTCAGCTCAATGCAGCAGTATCATGAGAATGTGTACTTTCCTAGTAGTGACGTCACCAGAAACCCCGGCTGTTTTTTTGAAACTGAAAAGGGGGCATGTTCAATAACACAAAACTCATCGGTTCCACCTGTACTAAAATCTTACAGCGGTTATATTACTGTTCCTGTTTATTAAACAAACAAACAAATGCATAATTACAGAAATTCTAGCCTTCTCCTATGCTACTTTTGCGTATCAGCATCCAGGTTGGTTCTCATCTCTGCAGTGAGAGGATATATTCTAAGTCTGTCAGACAACCCTATTTATTTGTTTATTTATTTATGCAACCATTGGTGCAGTTACACAAAATGTTTGCTTGAAACATCAACAATAATTTCCAGCTGGCTGTGGGCCAAGCAAACCCTACCTATTCCTGCTATGGAGAGAAATAGCCATCAAGTTTAATTTAATTACACTAACTATGAATTTAAAACATTTTGAAAGAATAAATAATGTATATTGTGGGCTATTGTGGTGTCTTGTCGGAAAGAGACTTATTGTTCAAGACAATAAAGCCATATAGTCAGATATTTTCTTCATCATTAAAATGAAGCTGTCAAATGCACTGCAGCTTATGTATATTTTTTAATGCCTCCAGGTAGTGAATCCCATGTATTATGTATGGGGTGGGTTGTATGCCAAAAGTACAGACACAGTCAACCTTTCAAAACACTTTTATTTTTATCTTCTACGCCTCCCAAAATGAGAAGCTCACAAACAACATTTCCTTGGTGAGTTTTAACAAGGCAGTGACACATGTAGCCTATGTATAGCATAAAATGAACATCGCCTCACCTGCACCAGTCTAAAAACACTGAAATGGACAGACCCCTACATGTAAAAGTTTTTGTATGAGCTGGCTTGATTCTCTAAAACACATCAGCATCAAACAGCATTAAATATAGCCATTTCCTTCATTCATATTGATAGAAATAAAAAAAAGAATGGCCATGATCTCAAGGACAAAAACTGTTGACCTACCTTATATATTAACCTTTCATTTAATACTCTAAACTTAATATAAATGAAAGCAGACCATAATATCTCATGCTTTATATACATGTCACATTCAGAAATGAGGCTGGAGTGGGTGGACCATAACAACAGAAATGATTACAGTACAAATGCACATCCAGAGAACGGTTTGCCCAAATGGCTGCAGGCGTGCTTTAACACTAGTGGTTCTCTCTCTGGTATACCTCTGACTTTCATTTCAGCATCACAGAGGTATCAGGGGAACCAGTGATTTCCATGCAAACCAGTGCAATGGAGATCCTGCAGCTGCTCCTTGATGTCAGATGGCGGTGGCAACCAATAGAAAGTTGTGGGGAGGGGACCTTGGAGACTTTGTTGAGGTGGAGGCCCCAGAGACCTGCCTTCCTTTCACACCGTGGCAGATTATCAGACTCGGAGATGCAGCTATGATTCATTGCTGCCTCACTTTCTGTGGCTTAGCTAGAACACCACATGCATTGAGTGTATGGGGGCTGGTTCCACAGATGGATATAGATGAAATTATCACTCCCATTTGATTTAATTTAGTTTAATTTGGTTTCATTTGATCTAAAATCTCATTTCAATGAAGTTCCAAATAAGGCATTATCCCTCTCCTCAGCAGGCATGAATGGCACTCAACATGGCTGCCCTTTGACAGTTTGGCCACATTATAAATGGCAGAATCAAACACTATCAATAAATACACAGCTGAAATGTCAAGTTACATAAGGTCCAAAAGGTATGGCAGTTATGGCAACGATGTACATGTAACCAATGATGTTTTCAAAACCACCAGACTGGAAAGTGATACCAGCGTGAAAAAGAAACAAGAGGAGAGATGAAAGAAAGGAAGTGCAGAAAGGGCAAACGAGAGTAGCACAGGATGAGATGACATATGGATGAAAATAAAGTGAAACGGGGGGGAGAAAATGATTGGCAGGCAAACACCATGCTATAGTTAAGCCTGAATATTCAATCATTGGTTCTAAAAACTGTACGAATTCAAACTACACATACTGAATTAGCAACATTGGGAACAGACACCGCTGGAGGTTGCTAATGTTGTATAACTTCACACAACATGACACTGGCTAATGTTCTCTACAGTCGAGGGAATATAGCTCCTTTGCAGCCAGCGTAGTCACAGCATGCATACAATGACATTCACATACCTTACAGATAGACATGTCAACGAACAGCATTCACACACACCACACTCACACAGAATTGACACCCACACTATGCCCAAAGATGCTCTGCCTCATAGCCCTGCAGTACCCATCCTCAGGTGAACGGGTGCTGCCATGCATGTGCCCTGCAGGTGTGACAGATGTTTGTTATGGCTGAAAAAGTAACTGAACGTCGACAGCGCTCCCTGCTGGTAGGATGCTGGCACCGCAGCTGTTCAAGGTGTAATATTCAAGCCTGAGTAGAAAATGGCTAGACGTCAAGAATGAAACATTACCGAAAAGAAGACATGTAATGAGGTGGATATGGTTTCCCTTCTCCGTTGGTCAAAATGGACAATTTCAAAACATTACATGGTTCAAAAATCAAACCAGTGCTTGCCTGTCCTTGCCCCCAATGAAAAGTTTCACTGACACATTCTCTTCATTTCAGATTCCAGAGATTTTAAATTAATCTTTGACAACAGCAGCAACCCTGATCCAAATTAACCATGCTATTAGGTCACACAATACCATGCACTCTGTTTAAAATACCTCCCACAGTAGCTGAAATCCTTATATGAATTAGTTTCTTATACTCCCACGTGTCTTAATCCTTTCATAAATATCCTTGATCACTTGCTATTCTTTGATACGTACATAAGCATTCATATAATATTCATATTGTGCTGCTGGCTATTTTGCCATTTCCATAGACGTTACCATGTAAGTAAAAAAATAAAACAAAACAAAAACAAAAGACATGATAATCATGTAGCTCTTTTGGGACTTTGACTACAAGGAATGTCAATTCTAAGTGTACTTTATGCATCTTCACAATAGTGTGTTGAATATATTGTAAATATACTGTCATATATCATACAATATAAGCATACAGCAGGTGGTGAGTTATATACAACATATCCTGTATGTTTACAATGAATATGGGTAACATATTCCTTTACATTTTCGATATCATATTTCGTCATACACTTGACATACATTACACAGGAGGAGTAGGTTCAACATCAACAAACAACTGTAAAATACTGTAAAAATATTGAAAAACAAGAACATTCAGGGTCTGCCTGGTGAGTGTTAAAATAGGGCTTATAAATGAGAGGCTATAGGTACACACAGAGATTACACATGTGGGGTATGGCTAAACACCGGCATGAGGAAAAGGACTCTGCAAGCCCAGAAAACATGTTGCTGCTCTCCGTCTCGCCTTCAAAGAAGCAAAAGGCCTAAAAGAAGCTGTGCTGGATGCAGGCATGCGGATCACTTGAGAAAACAACATTCAGCCAAGAAGAAGAAAGAGAACAGAAGCACACCACAGGACAGGAGCGAAAGCAACTGGATAAGAGAACATCTGTTCATGTGGAGCAAAAAAGATGGCGTGTCTCTCTTGCTGAGATGCAGTAAGTATTGAGTTACATTGTTGTGTACCAGTAGTATTGTGAGCGTATACTGATCTTGTTGCCTCTAACTGGCCTCTAACAGGCTAGAGAAAAGAGGAGAACCACAGACCTCCTCTCTGAGATCAGATGAGCAGAGAGGAGGCAGAGAGCGGAGCTGCACCACCTCCTGCCCTCGTCCAAGATGCATCGTAGACTGCAGCCATGCCCTCAGCGCTGATCCAATATGCGTCGCCCCCTGTCAGTCCGTATTCACTTACAATCAGCTTGATGCCACCAGTGGCCTTTAGTGAAATGAGTCCAGGAGCTTCAAATCCTGCAACGTCGGACTCCTGCATGGAATGTGAACACACCTCGGTGATGTGGCAAAAAAGGAACTGCAATGCAATGGCTCTGTAAGACCTGGTTATGTATTATAAAGTCAAGTAACTATTACAGCACTTCAAATCAGAGTGGCGGTAGCAATTCAGCTGAAAATCAAATGTCATCTGAGACGAGATGTTTCAAATGCGTAAACGTGTTTGGTCCCAAAACAGAGTAAAAGGTCAAGAAAAAGGTGGGAGGGTTTGGCGGGAGAGGTGCCTTGAAAGAAGAAAAGTAAAAAAAAAAAAAGGAAAGGATGCTGGATGTAGGTCCCTGTATGGTGCCCTGTTCATTCCAAGAGCACCCTCCCCCCTTATCTTACTGCACAGTACAGTATGCTGCCGCACCCAGTGTACCTTCTCAATGACACCTCATCTCCGCAGATCTGTGACCTCTCCACCGTTCCTCCCACCTCCTGCTCCAACATCCTTGCTGGTATTGGCCAGCCTAGTATGCCAGTCACAGGATCTGCACCTCCTCTATTGGACGAGAAGATTGGGGTGCCGGGTAGGGCGTCATGGTTGAGGGAGGGCGTGAGGTAAGAGCCTCGCTCCCGTTCCCCCTTCAAGCAGAGCTCCAAACCCTCCTGGATCTCAAATAAAAACCTGTGCAGGGAGACAGCCTGCCGCTGGCAGTGCAACGCGGTGCCGCTCCCGGCGCCCCCGCCCCGTCTCACTTCTTGACGGCCTGTCGGTAGCTGTGTCTCTGGCCTTCCTGCCGGGGCTTGGCGCTGCAGCCGCTGGCCTTGCTGCTGTTGCCTCCATCCCTGTTGCTGCTGGCCTGGCTGGCCTGGCTGCTGTCCTGCAGCGTGGGGCTGGAGTGGGCCCTCTGCAGCCCATTGTCCTCCAGCAGCTGTGACTCAAACAGAGACAGGTCCTCCTCGCCGCTTCGGATCTTAGCCCGCAGCAGCATGGCATAGGTCCCGTACCGCGTTTTCTATAAAGGGAAGTGTGTGTGTGTGTATGTGATGAAGAGAGAGAGAGAAAGAGAAGCAATTTAGTGGTGGACGAACGAGAGAGCTGCAGTGCTATCATAATAACTTAATGCTTCACTGATTTTCTCATTTATTTCTTTTCCTTCATGTCCTTTGAAGCTCCCGGACCAAGAAGTCCAGCTTACCTCGAACTCTAGATACTCGTCCCGCTGACGGTATTCATCCAGCTCACGTCCTTTGACTTTGCGGTCAGGGGGGTAAGAGCGCAGCTCAGCCAGTTCAGTGGAGATGGCACGGAATCGAGCTTCATGGGATTTGACCTGCTCCTCCTGGAAGCACAGAGTCGAGAATAATCATCATGAGGGACATGTAAGCATATATAACCACTTGTCTCCATTTTCTTTTAACATTTTCCTTGTTTTTTTTTTCACTGCATGACCTACTTAATATATAACACAATCCTGATTATGTTGTCATGGAGCAAGTCATCCTGTGCTCTCCTGCAAGAATCCTGTCTCTCTTGTCAGTAACATGCTTTAACTTTATTTTGGGATTTCCAATGCTGCAGTTGCTAGTGGTTTTTTTCTGTATTAAAAATACAAATTGCTGAGGGTTGATTTAAGTGAGGACTGTTTAGACTCAACTGATAAAAAAAAGAGTCATAAGCACATAATCTATCAGTGAGTCTGGCAATGATGAGAACTGTGTAGACTCAACTGCCAACTTGGGTCAAACTAACTATCAACTTTTGGCAATTCTTCCAAGTGCATTAACTGAAAACTACTCATGTTTTAGGATTTCCAAATACAGTTGATATTGTAGAGTGACTTATGAAGCGTGGAAGGAGCAGACCTCACTAGTAGATAAAATGAATGTAGTGTTGCACTGCATCAGTGTTAAAACTATTGATTTGACAGCTTGTTTTCGAAATTTGAATTAAAATAACTATCACTAATTCATAAAAAGTGTGTCAAAAAAGTCTGTTGAAAAAGGCTGTACAGTTCTGATGATCATTTTAATTTTTGAGAAATTTTGCTGAGCAAGATATGGCTTGTTCCAAGGGATAGGTCTTAGTCTTGACTCAGACTGGTCTAAAGCCAGAGTCTCTTCTTAGACTGATCCATGGGTATAAAGTTATGATACCTCAGACAGTTTTGACATGGTGCCCGGCAGCAGCGGCCGGCTGAACTTCTTCTGAGAGCCGATGGCCGCTGGGAAGGGAGGAGCGGAAAACATGGCTGCCACTGTGTTGATCCGCGTGATCCAGGACTGCATCTGTTCTGCGTTCCTATGATGAATAACACAGGTATGCGCCCACACATGCGTGCACAGTGCGCACAAACACACACACAAATAGAAACACACACAAACAATTACAAAAATACCCCCACTCCACAATACACACACACACACACAAACACAAACACACACAGAATGCTTATCAGTTGCCCTCCATGGTATGTACACACTACCACATAGCCAGCTTACAACATCAAAGGGAAAATCATCAGAGAGTGCAGCCTTGCTGTTGACAAAGAAATAATTTTGCAGCCAATTAATATATGAGAAAACCGCCTGTTATACACTAACAGACCCATTAGGGGCCCATGAGAATAATCAGAGTGAATCAGAGCCTTGCTTGTAGTCTCTGGAGAAAGAGAAAGAGGAAGAGAGAGAGAGAGAGAAAGTGAAAGAGAGAGAAGGAGGGGGGCAGTATCTGGGACAAATGCAAGCTGCAACTGGAGCAGAGAGCCTGTCCTCCTGGGGGCTGGAACATGTGGCCACTCATGTGCCACTTCCTGGATCCTGGCAACATACACACCTACACCACACTATATATCCTCTACATTATTTTACATTCATTCATACATACACACATGGCCACATAGGCAAATACACCCAGCTGAGTTCACATGGTGTTGGATGACGCTGCGTGAGAGCTCGGCTGTGACTGGCCAGCTAGAGAGACTAGGGTTCAGAAAAGGAAACACGGCCCAAGCAGTGACCTTGCAAAGTCAAGATGAGACAGGAGTTCACCTCTGCTGGGCAAATCAGCGGAGGTGCAGGATTAAGGTCCTTCCCTCAGGTGGGACAAGAAATTAAATGTTTGAAGGTCAGCCGCTGAGACGTTGTGCTGCTACACGCCCATTTGGGTGTGTATATACTTTATCCCTGTCTCAGTGACACGGCTAAAACGGAGTGAGAGGGACTCACGGAGCCTGGAAGAGGTAGACCCTCCAGTCAGCGGTGCGCAGGTAGAAGACGTTGGGCCTCTTGCTGTAGTCGGAGGCCTTCATGGCCAGGGAGTGATGGATGGACACAGCGTTCTTCAGGTCCTCGTCGGATAACTGCTTATCAGGCCGGTACTCCCCCTGGCATGACAGAAGAAATGAAAAATGAAGGCAGTGATTGACACCAGGGGGTCTTAGCAGTTATTAAAGAAGGAATGCTGACTGAGAATATTTCCTTATTCGAGAAGCGGAATATATGTGTGTGCCCCCACACACATATATTGACACATGTGAGTTACCCAATGCATCCAGTCTTCTACTGTAAGCCACTGACCCGCATCACTGGGGAGTTTAAGTAACCTGACCATTGAACTGACACTGTGTGTTGGTCCCTCACCCATACTTTCCAAGGGGCGACATGAGCAGTGAAGGTATAGGATGGTAACCTTGGATGATAACATGTGTCCCAACCTTTCCCACCACCCATCCACCACTTTCAATGCAGAAAAGAATAGGAAAATGTATAATAAACAATGTTTCATTACATGTTTTGCTTACAACTATCTTTACTACTACTGCTACTACCATTTCTACTACTACTATTACTCCTATAACTACTGGAGTAGAAAGTGCATCTAAGCTGCTCTCTCAGTAGTACATCGTATGAAACCCACCAGAACAATTTATTCTCAAGCAGGGGGCTTTGTTTTCACCCTCAGCGTGAGTCTCTGATCTGAACAGACATATCCGGAGTTGGACCAGAGAACACAGCCATGGTGTCGCAACGGGATCGTCCCTGGGTGGGAGCCTTGCTTTTGGGCCAACCGGAGAAAGCTATTGCAACAGCGGCCAGAGACGCTGGCAGAGCACTTCCCCACGCCAAAGACCAAGACCACCACTCCATATGGGCCGCCTGCACAGTGCCAGGGTCTGACTGGCTGGCCCGGGTACATTCGACTTAGAACGGGTATTATGTCATAGCACTTTATAGATATGTAAACAGGAAATGGAAGCCACCCAGCAGCCTCTGGACAGATTGCCCGATGAGTGGTTTCTGTGTTTATGTTCCCCCTCATATATTCATGTTTTTGTTCTGGGGTGTATTCTGTTTGGTTGAGGTAAAGTTTGTGATTATGTGTGAGCAGGTGGCACAATAATAAAAACAAATCTTTACAACGGGAGGTTTTTGAGGATGCAGGAGTATCAAGACGCAATTATTTCCTAAACTGATCCCCATATAGGTTTTTGGAAAGGAGTGCTTCATCTTGTTTATATAGTATATGATATCAGTGTGATCAACTCACCTTTTGCAGATAGAGAATTAGGCCTTTTAAGATAGCATAGAAGGTCTTCCAGCCTCTCTTCCCTCTTGGTGCTGTGAACAGGAGGAATGTGTCAACAGTCAGTGTGCCTGCAGTTATGGACTTTGTAGATTTTTATAGATATAGATTATTAGATGCAAAATAATAATACAGAGCTGACACTCAATACTATAGAGACTGAGCGGTGCTAACATACACACTATATATAACATAGCTGTCACAGCTGTAAAAGTAACAAAGTATGATTGCCACACTGCTCATAGTTAGTAGTTACTTTGCAGAATAAGGTTTTACATATGAACATAAAATATGATGCCTTGTTAAAGTGTAAACAAGCAGATGATCTTATACTGTCGCACATGTTGTCAAGCATCACTGTCACAACAATGATTTTTTAAAAACATGACAAGGAAGTCAGATTAGTAAATGAGAGGGTCTAAAGCCTACTTCTCTTGCCGTCTGAATCGGCGTGGACTTTGCGGACCAGGAAGCCGTTCTTGTACAGCAGCGCTCCGGTGGGCTGGGCTATATCCGACAGGGGCTTCCCACTGCTGCCCACCCGCTTCATGGATCTGGAGGCGTCAGAGTCGCACAGGCTGTCCCCGAGCTCAGAAAACGATTTCCGCAGCTCTTCCTCGTCACTATGGAGACAAAAAAAAAAAAAAAAAAAAAACAGATTCCATGGTGATCAACACTTATGTGTCATGCCTCATTAGCAACCGGCATCAACACATCATCATTCGTCCTGTCCATTTGCCTCTCACTCTGCCTGTTACACAAGGAACAGCACAGCACAAGACGCGCGGAGATTTCACATAAAGCCCTAACCACTTGCTGGGCAACTTTCATTTCATACGCATGAGTAATAATGCTATCTTACTGCTGCTGCCTTGGCAGAGTTTTTGTAGCACAAGGTATTTACAAAGCCTCATGTACCTCGGGGAAAACCTGAGTGAATGAAACTATGTCTTCAAAGCCTTAATTGTGTGTTTTCCTCTGCCTTTCCCTTGCCATGTCTCTGTGCTTTCCTCCTGTTCTCCAGAGGAAGCCGTCCACTCTCCTTGATCAAAAGGCACCACAGTGAGGGAGTGACATCATCGATCTTGCTCCAGCTTTGAGGTGAAAAACAGGGGCATCTTTGCCACCGGGGACCGCTCCTCTCCGAGATGAATTGCGTACGTGTCAGTGTTTCTTAGTCTCCCTCTCGTTGCTCATGAGAAACACTTCAAAAGTGAGAAAAGTTGCGGCGCCTCCCCCTCCCTCCCTGCAAAGAACGGGGCTTCTCGGATGCATCAGGGGAGGGCAGAGAGGAGCATTAAGCCAGCTCAGCTTATGTGTGAAGCTGAAGCACTGGTATGTGGCTACATGTCCCAGAATACTGTTGAGCCACACTCCTTTCCTTATTAAGTTTTGGGGCAAAGAGTTGTGTCTGAGATTTGAAGGTCTGCACATTCCTCCTTGTCCGCGGGCCTCGAGGAGCCATCTTTGAAAACGAGGATTTAATGAGCTACTGAGCGCCGGCTCTCTCTGACCTCAGCTTTATTACTCATTAACAGCTCCCACATCACCTGTGTGCCTGTGCCTGAACATGTTTGTATGTGTAAATTACCTGAAAAACACTTCTCACCTAATTCTCTATCCAATAAAGTGAGCAGTTTACTCAAAAGGTTGTTTAGAAAAACAGATTTGTGTTTTATTTGGATGATAAGCAATACTTGTCAGAACCGTAATGATCTCCAATTAATGCCCTCCGGTGCATACATCCCTTTGAGTGTTTTAAAGGGATTTGTCACATTAGGAGCAGATAGATCCCTCATGGCTGGAACAGAAAGCGTCTGGTGCATCTGCCCAGCGAGGTAAAATGGCAATTCCACTTGTTACCTCACCAAGCGGCACCCATGTAAAAGTTCAGTCTGAAAATAGAAAAATGGCTGGATGCCTAACCCCCCCGAGACCACGCTATGAGTAACCAACAGTACATAATAGCAGTTAACCCCATGCAAGAGCCAAAGTGAGAGAGAGAGAGCGAGTGAGAGAGAGAGAGAGAGAGAGAGATGCAGAGACAGAGCCAATGAGCATGTAGCCTGTTGCCTGGTAACTGCTGGCCTGCCTGAATCCCATTCTACACAGAGACAAAGTAGAGAGGAGCTGGAGAGCGGGGGGATGGATGGAGGAGAGATAGAGAAGTGAGGACACAGGGATGGAGTGTGGGGGGGAGGGGAAGGGGGGGAGAAAACAAAAGCTAGGAAAAGACAAAGCCGATCCTTCTCCGATGGAAGAACATTATCCAGAGAGGATGAGGAAGAGGAGCGGGAAAGGAAAGGAAGGGAGAAAGGTGGCGAGAGGAAAGTGGAAAGTGCAGGAGAAGAGAGGATGGAGGGTTTGATGATGTAGTGGGATACGGATAGTTGAACAGGTTGGCTGTAGTTGTAAAAAACTACATGCTGGGTGCTTAAATGCTGATGTTGCTGCACCAGCAGCCAATAGAGACTCATTTGCTACCTCACCTGTGTCACAGGCTCATTGTAACAATGTCCAACACTTCACCAGTCAAGTGAAAGAGGACATCAATCCATCCATACATACATACTGTACATACACTCATGCATCCTGTGTTTACGCTGCAAAGCATCTCTTCATTCACCAAAACTGCAATTTGTAAACATTCAACTTCTTTTGTTTTTGTTTAACCTTTTTTCATCATCTAGAGAAGCATTTATTCCTTTAAATGATCACCATCTTGACGTCATATTAATACAAACCGATGGAAGACATTCTGCTCTGCTAGGTGAGAGGCGGCAGCAGACAATAGGAAGACAGGATGATTAGAGCCATTGAGGGAGGAAGAGAGAGGGATTAGCAGAATAAAAGGAATAATAGAGCAGATGGGCCCCGTGTCTCCCTCTCCCTCGCTCATTTGATGTACAGCATGCTTCTTTATCCCTCTCCGCGCTCCTTCCCTACTGTTCCCTTCGTGGTGTTACTTTTTCTGCCATTTTCAGCCTGTGTTCTGCCTGTCCCAAACATCCTCCCTTTATGTTTTTATACAGAAATGTATCCTCCTGTATCGCTGACTTGTTGAGTCTCTCTCGCTCTGTGATATGGAAGGGAGGGGTGCACGATGCCCAACCTCGTCTCTCTGAACCCCCAGAGCTCCTCTCCACCCCCGCTCCTGAATGAGGAAGCATGCTTGTATGTATGTGTGTGTGTGCGTGTGTGTGTGTGTGTGTTGCGTCTTTGTGTTTGTGTGTGTGACTGAGTGAAGAACATGTGGGTGCATCCAACTGCACTGTTGAGAGTGGCCATGTGCGTGTCTGTCTCTGTGGGGGTGTGAAATAACATCTATCGCTGTGTTTTTCATCAGATTGCAAAAACACACACGTACGCGCGCGCACGCACACCGACATACACACACTTATTATCACATGTACATGGCAGATTTCACATGTACAGTATGTATTCATGTATTCATGGCAAGGTGTTTGTGTCTAAAATTACACCTCTATACATGGCCTTTTCTGTACTGCATGCTGGTGGGGAGTGTTCAATATGAGAGTGAATTAGTAGATAAATGCTGGATAGGCCAGTGAACAGAATAGAACAGAACAGAATAGAACAAAACAAAGCAAAGCAGAACCTAATAGATCACAATAGACTAGATTAGAGCAGAATAGAAGAGAAGAGAGCAGAACAGCACATGATAGAGAAGAACAGAACAAACTAGGATAGAATAAAACAGAGTAGAACGGGATAGAATCAAACAAAACAGAACAAAATAGAATAGAATAGCATAGAATAGAACAGAATTTAACAGAATAGCCCTTAATTTTCCAAACTAGGATAGAATTACCCATGGCGTGACCACAGGCACAATGCACAACATGGCTAAAGGAAAAAAAACCAAAACAAGAACACGGTCAGGATGATGATCAGTACAGAACAGCACAGCACACGCTGATCACAGATGACAGTAAGTGCAGTTATAATGATTCATGGACACACATACACATAAACTTCCTGATGCCAAATGTCTTTTCATATCCTACTGTGCTAAAAAATGCAGATCTTTTCTTTTCTGCACAAATATACCAATGGCAAATGTTTACCAACAACTTAGGCATAAAGGCAAACATACATTTTAAGAACGCGGTCCATGAGTTTGGAAGTGGGAAGATATCTTTAACGTGACAGAATATGCATAAAATAAGCAAACAGTGAATGTGGCAGCACAGGTGGCACAGTACTCTAATTCCAGATTGGGGCTTTAAAGCGTAAATCCACCACACACAGAACTGAAATAACACCACTTCTATAATCTTTGACAGCTCAATTATTATAAGAGAACAAGAGCAAGTCTCCGCCGCTGCCGGGAACCGGGGAACCGTGGCCTTGATCTGCGAAGCGGCGTCTTCGTTTGGTTTTTCGAGACGGATTCTCCCTGTGCGTTTTCGACAGACGTTCTTGATGGGAAGGTGTTGTTGCGCGTCTAAAAATGACATCTCGGTCTATCCTTGGCCTCTTGTGTGGTGCGTGTGTGGTGGTGGCAGCAGCGTTTAAATAGCTGTGTATATGTCAGTGGAGATGTTTGAACTGGATTGCCTCTCTCTCTGTGGATCTCCTCCTCGATCCGTTCCTCTGACCATTTTTTTTCTTTCTTTTTTTTTTTTTTTTTTTTCAGCTGCTCCGGGAGCGCTGCTGCTATTTTTGGGAAGGTAGTGGGAGGCTGTGGTCACACCTTTGTACAGGATGCAGGTATTGAGCCCTTTAAATGGAGTTCTCTCTGTCTTTCTCTCTGCCTTCCTCCGTCTGTCTCTACCTCTTTTTCCTCCTTTATTGCCGTCCATGCACAGAGGCCTACATGCGTGCACACAGGTACAAGTGCATCGCCCGTGTGTGTGTATATGTTTATGCGCGTGTGCGTTGTAAGCGCTGAGAAAACACAGGGAGGAAAGAGCAATGCAGTAGCTATGGAGTCGTATCCATGGTGCCGTAACTATGGCAACAAAGCTTGGAAAGACAGCGACTTAATTGGCATCTGCGAGGCACTCTGGAACTGCGATCCAGAATAGCAACCCTTGACACACTAATGTTTCCGTCGCACGCCAGACAACACTCACGTCATTAATGAGGATGCTAACAAGTCAATCAATATCCTTCATTGTATGCATCTTGAGCCTTTGGGAGAAAGTGTGTGTGTGTGTTTGAATCGGGGAGAGAAAAGGACAGAGAGGCAGATGGAGTTGGTGTGTGTATGATATCAGCTTAAAGTCAGTGATAAATTACTTACAGCGTCCACTGAAGCTTCTGATTCTTGATTGAGTTGTAGAGGGCCTGCGGAGAGAAGCCAGAACAGCACGTCTTTAGATAATAGAGACAAATAGCAAACGGCTGCAGCTGAGCTCACTAGGTGATTTGTTCAAATTTAACACGGGTGTATGTGTGTGTGTGTGTGTGCAGGTAAACTCTGGTTCTCTGGGAAACCTATATCGTCAGCAAGCTGGTTTCACTCAATCATTTACACTCGCACAGGGAAACGGCGTCCTCTGTCTTTCCACCCGCTCCGCTCGTCCTCCGCCTCAGCTTAACTCGCTTTCCCAGCCAATCAATCCATCAATCATCCAATCAGTCGACCACCTCCGGCCCATCAGTTACAGAGCCATTATCAGCCAAGCAGCCAGACAATCAATGGACAGATGAACAAATCAATCAACCGATGAATAATTTAGACTTCGCCGTAAATGATCCTCACGGAGCAAAATTAAGTTATGGCATGGAAACACTAAATGACAGAACAAAATGGAACAAAAAAGGGAAAAAACAAAACATACTTGGTATTTGGAGATTGCCAGTGAATAAACAAGAGATTAGCTGTGTTAGCTTTCATATGTCAACAGATTAAAACATAGACTTGCATCATCGCCATTAAGTTGCACTGTTGACCATGAAGGACGAACTAATATTCCAGTCTAATATTTATAATTAGAGCGGGGTATCGTGTGTGTTTATCCAACTTCAGTTTAATTTCCAAATGATTGGATTTCCTATCAATTCTTGACAGCATCATCATTGCGGCAATGGTGCAATATTTTCCCAGTGAAAAAAAAATCTTTCTATTCATTATCTTTATAATCAACCCAGTAAAAATGAAGTCTTCAGAATAAAAGCGCGAAAGAAAGAGGGGGGGGGTTTAATCTCTGCCTCTCTGCGCGTCTTTCCTCATTGAAGACTACAGCCGGCTGCGGAGAGCACATTTGGCTTAGACCACCACAAAATCTGTAGTGACAGTCAAGCCATTTAGACAGTTCTCATTCAACACCCCCCCACCCCTCCCCTCCC